>VYZT01046995.1:3677-80614 GCA_013400735.1 Pomatostomus ruficeps
GAATGTCTGTGGGTTTGTGTGTTCTTATTTGTTGTGGTTACCATTGTTGTTGTTTTGCCTGCCTCATTATATATATATATATATATATATATAATATATTAGTAAAGGACTGTTATTCCTCTTTTCTCATATCATTGCCTGAAAAGCCCTTGATTTCAAACTGTTGCCGATCCGGAGGGAAGGGAGTTACATTCTCCTATTCTAAAGGAGGCTTCTGCCTTCTTTAGCAAATACCTGTCTTTGAAACCAAGACAACTTATCACCTCTTCCACAGCTTTTCCTCTTGTCCAAGCCCTCTCCACTTCAGGCTCCCCTGATGCTATGGGATATGCCTCAAAAATGTCCAACAAATATTCATGCAGTCTGGCAGATGCTGATAGCTATAGAGATCATACAATAGAGTAACTCCATCAGTCTTCTGTAAAATACAGGTTCCAGACTGTAATGTCTCCAGATTCAGCAGCAACATCTCTTTTCACCCTCCACAGAGGATCCTGCTGCCTCTGAGTGGGTAATTAAGCAGTGTATGTCAGACATGCAATGTCCCCTGTTGCTTAGCTGGCAGTCTGTCCTGGATGACACCTATACGCTACCACTCATGTTTTGTAGTCATCCTCCAGTGCAGACAGCATCAGGATGTTAGGTGGGAAAGCATGAGGATGGGGCAGGTGACCCAGCATGCCCCTGCAAAGCCTGTGTTTTGGTATTTGTTTCTATGAAATTGAAATACCTGGGAAAACCCTTCCAGTTCCTGGGATTTGCTGAAATCTACTGCAAAATGGAGTAATTAGAAATTGAGCTGGTCACTCGGAGTCTGTGGTTTGGTCTTGGCTGCCCTCTAGCCCCCTACATGCTGTCTGCAGAGCCCCAAGCCTCGCGCCGTGGAGCACTGCCTTTGTGCCAGTGGAAACACGGCCATGCCGTGTCATAGGATGGCAGTGGTGACACAGGGGTTGGATACAGCAGTGCCATCTGAAATGAAGCAATTAAACTCTTTGGCTCTAGTAGCTAATTTAACAAGGAGGTGATTGAAAATGAAATTTAATTCCTTAGTCCCTAACCTCAGCTGTTTATTAACAAATGGTTTATTTTTAGTGGCTCATCCATGGCTTGCCATTTCTTATCAGCCTAAAACAACTTATGATTGCAGTGAAGTGATTTAGTCCAAATGTGCTTACTCTTCTCAGGGAATACCAGAATGGGTGCTCAAAAACGTCAGCCAAAAAGCACAGCTGCCTCCTGTGGCTTTGCATGCAAAGCAGATGTGCTGTACCTGCTTCTGCCTGAGATGGCTTGTGAGAGCCAGCTGTCTTCTCTTGCTTCCCCTTCTCAGACGTCAATGTCTTGGACACTCATCTGTTCTCCTTTCTGTGGGATACTCCCGGTAAAGTTAACAAGGGTAGATAAAACTGAAAACATTTGTTTCCTTTCCTGAACAGATGCCAGAGAATTAAATATGATCAGTCATGAAAGCAATGAGTAAGGCGAATGCAGAGATGTTCTTCACAAAACCCCACAGTTCTTGTTGGAGGATGCAGTCCTGGGAACTGGTTTGCAGAAAATTTGCATTCTGACAAAGTCAAACCTTTTTAAAACCCAGGTAACTCATAGAAGAAATCCTAATGTTTGATTGCTTTCTCTGTCTCATTCCTATCAGTCGTAAAGTAGATTTAGTCAGAGGCTACTGACCATTTACAGGTATTTCTACTGCTTCTGGTGACAACAGCCTTGCAGCAAACCTGGAATTTGGGGCTACTGCTCTCTTGCCAGGTGTCCTACACGTTGCTTTGGTGGCTTGCTGTTGACTTGCCAATATCTTAATCCCTAAATACATAATTTGCTTTTCAGTATGCCTTTCAAAGTCTGTGTTCAACTCAATTTCTTTCAATTGAGACCTGAAGAGCAAATTTACTTCTCCGTTCATGTAATTCTGTATCTCTTTCAAGAGATATCTCTTTTGTAACAGCCAGCAATAATAAATAATGAAACTCTGGCACAGAAATGTGCAGGCTGATCCACAGACGTTACTTCAAAGCCAAACTACATTTTATTAAGTTTCTTTCTGTCAGCCTTCACATACTCCTAGACAGCCCTTTCAGTCTTAATAAAGCATTCTATACATTTTTCCTTTATCATGTTTAATGTAAAAAAATAAATGCTGCATGCACTAATGCCAGTGCACTCCATCAGCAGTCAGGAATACGAGACAAAGCAGAGAGGTGAAATGCAAAGACCTTTCTGTTCAGTACTTTATCAGGACCCTGCCCTCTTCTCCCTAGGAAATAGAATCCCAACCTTTTAAAACAGACATTCTGGACCTTAATTCCTCTTTCTGCATCTGCTTGTTTAAGAGTCCTATATAGTACCTGCTTCTTACCAGAAGAGGTCAGAATTGTAACTAGTCATATGACAGCTCTGCAAACTGTGACATAGAACAATCCTTCTTAGATTAGCACAGATGATGAATCTGAAAAGTTCTTTATTCTCAGCATTCTGGCCATAAATTTGTGCTTCCCTAATTTTTGAAAACAGAATGTTTCCATTTCTTGCCAGTTTGACCATTTGGATTTCATGGGAAACTATGTCAAATGAGTTGCTAAGATCAAAACTAATAAAATCCACTGCTCAGCACGGAGCCAGTGACCTCTGCACAGAGAGCAGTCAAACTGCTCCAGCACGATTTGCCTTGGATAGCTCACAGATCCTTGCCATTTGAAAAGTAAGTGCCTCTATTTTGGGCTGGTTTTCAGGCTACAGACCTTGGTAGAATTGAAACCACATCTGTAACATCAAAAAGAGAAGACCAGAAATTGGAAATAAGTAGGAGATACTTACTAAGAAAAAAAAGTAAGGAAGTATAATATGATGTAATTAGATTTCTTATATCTTAATATACAGTGATAACTCTGTCATTTGTTCACTTAGAAATGAGTTATATGGTTGTAGCCAAAAGAGAAGCACCTTAAGCTTCACAGGACCGTGTGAAAGGAAGAGATTTAGAGAGTTCCAGGGAGGAAAAAACCAAAAAAGGGCAGGAGAGATCTCCAGAGAACAAGCCCACTATGAACTTGGTCTGCTGAGTATAAACCCTTACCCCCCAAAGATCCAGAGAGCATATGGTTAAACTGTATTTGTATAATAAATAATTGTAATTAGTATCCATAATTTATTGAATCCATTACAAATATCATTGCATTATTATAATGTTAATTATGTTGTATCATATATTACAGACATTATTTATATGTACATTGTGTATAATCTATCTATATGTATTATATGTAATAACAATCCATATAATAAAATAAATTCCTCGTAATGTGACATGCGCATGCTGTGACTGTTGGTAGAGAAGTCAATCTGAATAACATATAACATGAGTGGCCTTGCTAAATTCTGCTTAAACCTTCTGCTGGCAGCAGATAGTGCTGCTAGTGTTCATTTTACTCTTGTGAATGGAGAAATTTGCATAACAACTTCTGGGTAACAAGCAGAGTATAAGTATCTCACTGAGAAACTGTTAGGTAACAACTCAGCAGTGATTAATTGAGGACCTGTGTCACTTGTTCTATTGAGTAATCCAGGGCGACAGAAATGCTTCCCACTGGGTAATGTTATACTCAGAGTGTCATTAAATATTAGTGATAGTTTCAAATGTTAGTGCAATTATTAAATATTAGTGCTACTTCTCCTGTATTGCTTTGAAAAGTAATAGAATTTAAAGTAACAGAAAATGAGGTCGTTTTAACAGGATTATGGAGTGTACTGAGGCTACATTGTCAGCTTTATTTGCATGGCACACAAAAACACTGCTTTTGTTTCCATAACTACATTTAACAAAATGGGATGAAAAACAAAACTAAGATTCCTTGATTTATCCTGACAAGACTCCATTTCAATCACATTCCCATCAAAGAATTCATTTTGCATGAGCTTTTGTTTTTTTCTCTGACTGGTGAGAACAAGTTGTGCCTATCTCAGAGGTGCATGGTTTATGCTAGAATATTTTGTGTCAGATTAAATGCAATTATGCAGCTCTTCAAAAATTCAGTGCAGAACAGGTTGCTGATGGGGTGGCAAGAATATTTGACTTATTTCTACACTATGTCTATGTGATATTCACTGTGTGAATACTGCAGATGTGAAAACCTGAAATAGTGCATGTCACAGGGAGAGTGGGAGCTTCAGACAAAGTTTACTAAAGAAGCTTTGCTGTCTGAGAAGTTTGTCTGAGGGGCAGAAAGAATTCCTTCCTGTTTAACCTCCTTCACAGAAAGGGGTTTAAATGAAGGTAAAGCCTTCCTTAGCCTCCGATTTTGGCAACAGTTTAAATTAAAGGAAGCACCTTGTTCCGCAAGTTCTGCCCTGCTACAGTGGAAAAGCTTCTTATAGTTACCTACAAGCCACTCAAAGTAGGTTTGCGTTACTTGTAGTGGAATGATAAATACAGAGGCCAAATTCTGTGCCTCCTAGAAGGGCTGACACATGGCCACCTGTGTCTGCATCAATAACTCAGAGAGGGAAAGTACAAAATGCTCAGAGACAGTCAGTTAATCTCACACAAATCTGAATATCTTATTTGTCTTGTGCATTTAACCCTGACCACAACTAAACAGCAGAACCAACTCTGGAGAGAAGTGCTTGATTCTTCATTTTTGGATGTCTTTGAATTAGTAAAGAATCATGTTGAACCAAGGATATCTCCAGAAATACAAACACAGGAGCAACAAAGTTAAAGATCCTACATAATGCTGAAGTCTAAGCAAGATACACTGTAGTGGCTGCTTCAGAATTTGCACTCAGTTGCTTTCTCAAGCACTGTGGTGGTGGTGTTCATGTCTGCATGAGTCTTTCACTTAAAATAACTGCGCAGGAACTTCTTTTATATGAAAACCTATGCCAGGATGTTCTGTATTCTGGCCTTCAATCTGTGCCAATTAGGTAGATTCTCCCCGTGTGATGAGGAAGCTGCAGTTCCTTGCAGCCGCCTGGCTGGGTTTTGCTGCCCTCCTGAAGCAGGGATGGCCCATGCCCACGTCACAAGCCATGCAGTCTCTGCTGCCATGCCTGTACAAAGATTGTGATGCCCCGTGCCAATACCTCCTTTCAGTTCCTGTCTCCTTGGGCAGGAAGCCTTTGGGAGAAATGTGTGGGTCGGCAGCCAGCTCCTTGCTGTGTGATTTGTACGGAACTCAGCTCCACACATCTGCAATGTTTTGTGTCATCTCCACTCTAGAAGTTGCAAGATCTCTAATTGGAAATCCCATCTAAGCTGCAGCAGGCCAGAACTGGACTCAAGGACAGTTTATCTCCATCCTGACCCTTTCATTTTGAAGTTTCACAGGAAACAGACTGCAGCAGATCTGGTTTTGGGCTCTTAGTGGTGTCGCCTATGGTCTTCCTAAGTGAAGATCACTGCCTGCTTCCCCAGTTACACATACATTCCCACTCCTTACATTGCAGAGAATTTCTATTTCAATCAAATAACTTTTCTTTAAAATAAACCCAAGCTTTAATATTCTAATTCTCTTTACTAAAGAAACAGCTGTTTCTTTTACCATATGAGTCCTGAATATTTTGATTTGCTTCCATACATATTTTGATTCTATACTGTTATGCAATTATTTTTCACTGTGTCCTTGACAGATTGAATGTGACTGTTTAAATTGTATCTTGTGCATATACTTGTTCATCACCCTTTATTCAATTTTAAGAATCTGAAAGGCTGCTGGAAATGATTCTAGTTCTCATTTGTCCTAATTGCTGAAAACAGTAATTGTGATGGGAGCTCCTGAAGATTGTCTTGTGTATTACACCCTTCTGGGAATGTGGGGTTAATGGAGGTTTGCCCTTTTACAATACTTCCATTATTTTCTTTATTTTCCTCGCTGTTGTTGATTCTTCACAAATGCTCAGAAGACCAACAATGCCAAATTTTAAAGCATTTTACTAGTGTTTGAGGCATGGGTACACAGACTAGGAAATCAAGGACATCTTTGGGTGTATTTTAAGAATGCATTTTCTTATAACCATCCCAAAACCCCTCCGTCCTTCTCTAATTTGAATATATGGAATAATCATTCTGTAATAGTGTCCTGGCAGTTTTTGCATTATCCAGACCCAGAGAAAACTACGGCAAATGGCTCTTATTCCTCTTACCCTTCCTTAAAATGTTTCTGTTAACGTGGGGAAAAAAAAATCTCTAAAGATCAGTCATTCCTATCCTTCAAACGATCATGTAATCACAGAATCACGGAATGGTTTGGGAAATCGTACTGAAGGAAAGCCACAAGAACCGTCTGACTCCTGCTATTCCTCTGCACCACTCTCACAGCGACTCTTGCTGTTCTTAGGGAGCAAACAGACACTGGGTGGACTGAGTCCCACTGCACTGGTGAGGGACTCTTTCTCCTGAGCGAGGGCTGCTCAGTGTGTCTTTACACACAGTGAGACCCCATATTTGTGTTCAGTGCTATAACATTTTCCAGGATGACACACAATGCACGCACAGCAAGGCTGATGCAGAACTCCAAATATTGTACTTAAATAAAGAGCACACACATATATATAAAACCTTTAAACTAATGTGGCTTTGTGTAAGAGAATAAAACACAAGTAAAAATACTCTGTATTCTGGCCTTTAATCCGTGCCAATCAGGTAGATTCTCCCCATGTGATGAGGAAGCGTCTTATATTTTTTTATGTACTTTGTTCACAGAAACAACTACTAAAAGCATATCACATCCAAGTTTATCAAGACATTGACCTAGTGTGCGTCAGTTGTTGCTCGGGGGTGGATGGTAGATTTTCATGATTACCAACATAGCATTAACCCTAACCTTGCGCCACCCAAAGAATCTTTTTCTCACTCCCGTATATTCTTGAAGTTCCCAAATGTGGGACCTTCCTCCATGTGAGTTTTCCCTCCCGCAGTGACTCCAGTAACAGCAGAGTGCAGCCTCACCTTCCTCAGTGACTGCCTGGTTTTGTGAGAAGTGCTTTGTCAACAGCCCCAGGGCATGAATTACAACTGAGGTTGGTTGGCATTCTTCCACCAGTAGTCCCTCTCTCATAGTATACTGCTGTTTCATTTTAAAAAACAGACATTTTATCCTATTCTTTATGGTCAGCAGCACCACGCTTTTAAAAATTTCAAGGCATAAATACTTTCTTATTTGGAAATTACATTGCTCAAGGTGATATAAAATACTGCTCTTGTAAACACACTGGAAATATTTCATGTCTTTATGGGTTCTTGAGCATCCTTCAGGGCCAGAACACGTCTACACTCTCTCCCTCAAATAGAATATATAAATTAGATAGGATTGCTTATTTTGAAAGTGGCAAACAGTAACATCTACTCACAAAGAATCTCCTTTTCTTGCAAAGTTGAACAAGATTGACAAAGAAAATGAAGGACTGTTCACGAACTGCTGTGACTGCAGGGCAAAGGGTGATTAGTCTCCACAGAAACACTTGCAGCCTGCTCCTGAGGAGGACCAGCAGAGCATGTCTCAGGATTGCCCAGGGTCAGGGCTGCACTGCATCCAAATGCTTGTGAAAATATGGCATTTTGTATAGCTGACCCTTGTTTTCTTGAATTTTGTACTTGAGTACTTGAGTGCACTGTTAGATTGTGTGTTGCTAATATAGAAACAGGTGAGTATAGACTGCATTAGAAAAATTGTCCAGGAAATTGTCAGATGTATTCATATTCATGCACAGACCACCTGAAAACCTTACCAAAGAGCTCCTGTGAAGTGGTATTTCACTGCACTCACTGTATGACAGCCCTCATATCATAAAAAAATTGACTTACTTTAAAAACTGTTAAATGCATAAAACTATTCATTATAGACAAACACAGAACATTCTGAACTAATAAACCATCATGGATTTCAGAGCATTTTTGGGTTATATCTTGCTTTATTTGGGTGAACTTAATATGAAGCTGCAAAAAGTGTAAAAATGCTGCCTGACATGTGAAAACTGTGTTTGTGTTTGAAAAGAACTCCAGTTGTTTTAGGGACAGCTGCAAAGAGAGTAACTTCTACAAGTCCTTCAAAGTCAAATAGGGATGTTGAAAAACACAGCAGGGGGACAAGCTGACATGTTTTCTTTTGAATTATTTCACGATCTTCTGCTAAAAAGATCTCTGATTGGATTTCTGGGCAACCTTTCATCATTGAAGCCAATAATTTTATATTCTCACTCCTCACTTAGGGGACAATTCTCAGTTTGAAATCACTGAACTTCAGGAAGACAAATGGGTTTTTCCCTCTAAATGAAGGGGTGCTCAAGCTTTGGACTCTTGTGCCAGATGACAAATTCATCAACTTTTGGCTTGCTGCCCTGACTTATTTGTGTTTTGGCTTAACCTACTCATGTGAATCCATTTTCTGGCTCTCAAATACGTAAAATCAAAGAGCAGATTTGCTGTGACTCATGTGCTTTGTTATCCATGTTTATCATAAGTAGAAGCCAAACTTCAAGAACACTAGATATTCCAAAAGTTGTAGTCTAAAAGTCTTACTAGAAAGGAAGTGGTGCCACTACTGTCTACTTTTCTCTAGACAGAAAGCATTAAAGAATCGACCCCAAAATTACCATAGAGTAAAAATACATTAATTGCAACTTAGCACTGATAGAAGAAAGTATGCAAGAAAGATGTCTTTAATGTTTTTTTTTTCCTACTAGCAAGAGCTGTTAAAAAGATTTAGAAATGGTGGCTTATATAAAAGAAACACAATGTAAAGAACCATGGCCACTGGGCTCTCTGTGCCCATCTTTCAGCTTTAGGGTTCTTTAAGATTCACCATCATTTTCCTGGAAAAACAGGGAAGGGATTCAAGACTTGAGCAATGTAGAATCACAGAGCAGCCTGGGCTGGAAGCTGCAGGGAGCCCCTCAGCCTCCTTTTTACCAGACTAGACAAACACTTTAGCTCATTAAAAGGAGTAAAAAAATGTACAAAGTTAATACTTCATTATCCCTTGTGACACGGAGATGAGAAAAAGGCACGTTAAACTTTTCTAGATTAAATAGAATTGAAAATAAAACGCAAAATATTTCTTTTTGAACATGCTACAGTAACTTTACCTTATAGAAGTATTGTTCATAATTTACACACTCCAAAAGTTAGCATTTAAACAATCATCTCTGTACTTTAAGCCTTTAGTAAAGAAAATAAAAATCACTAGAAACCTCTACCTTATGACCAATATTACATTGTAAAAATAAAATTATGCATTGTCAGATTAAGCACTATGGATATGATGACATTTCCAGGCTAACAACATATTTATAAATGCCTTAGAAACTAAGAATTAAACTCTGCCATTAACATTCAAAGCATAACATTTTCATTATTCAGCATTTTGTCTTGATACTGTATGAATATTCATAGACACACACCTTGATTGCCACCAATGACAACGGCAAGCATTTCTAAATTATTCAGCTAGGTATATTATCTGTATTTATGATACTTGTTCAATTAACATTGGCTGAAAAAGTCAATTATTTTTCATAATTCATATATTCGTAAATATAAGACTGTGTATTATTACTAGTATTAACTTTTCTGTCCTCTGTACAAAACAGGAAAAAGAGAAACAGTACTCATTAAGGTGAAAGCAATAAAGAACCCGGAGCAGTTCACCAGAATCCCGGCCCTTGATGTCTCAAACCCTTCCTGCAACTCAGGGTCAGGGACTGACGTGGTCAGCAGGAGATAACCAGAGCCGGGTTTCCCACGGCCTCGTGGGCGGTATGTAGCCCCGGTGTCCCTCCGGCAGATCCACCCATATCCCTCTCGTGTACAGGGAGAGTCCCTGCTGTTCCCAGAGCCCCTGGGAGGCTGCGGGGAGCAGCAGGAGGCTCGGCTGCAGCAGGATGTGCTGCTCTGCTCCCAGGATGGGGCTCGGTGCTCAGCCAGTTTGGGTAGGGCTGGAGGGGGCGGCATGCTGGGTAATGCAGATTGCTGCCACAGATGTTTGCAAAGGAGGGGAAGGACTTGAGGGTGCTGCTGGATTTGAGGCTGGGTATGTCCCAGCTGCGTGTGTTGGCAACCCAGAAACCAAGCGTGTCCTGGGCTGCATCCCCACAGTGTGGGCAGGTGAGGGGGGGGATTCTGCCCTTCTCCTTTGCTCAGGTGAGATCACACCTGGAGCCCTGCATCCACCTTTGGGACCCCTGCACCAGAAGGACATGGATGTTTTCCAGCACTTGCAACTTTTCAAAATTTATTGTGAGGTTTTGCATGCAGTTTAGCTGAGGGGGTGCAGAATAATGTATGGCCAGTATTTGCTTTGCAATGAGGTAAGTCAGTTTATAAATATTTTCAGTTCTCTATGATTTAGTAAGGTTATGCAACTCTGAGACACAAGACATTAGAAAAGCAGTCCAAGTGAGGAAGAGAGTGTGAAGTGACACAACACAGCCCAGTGCCACCTGTAACCTGTCTTCAGCATGGTCCAGCTCCGCCAGCATGCAGAGAACTGGCAGGTTTTTGCTGAGACAGGTGCCTCAGACATGCAGTACTGGTGTGCTGCAAGATTAAGCAGGCTCAGACTATGCAGATTTGATGCTCATCCTTTCAAAAAATAGACTCGAAAAAGAAGAGTCATCAGGGGGAATTTGTCTCTGCTCTGACATGATCTGACAGCAAATGAATGTATCTGGCAACTCAGTGCACTACAGCACTTTGGGCTTTCCAGTTTGTGGCACTCTGCCTGCTCAGTTCACCTGATCTTTGGTGTGATCATCACTGACTCGAAGAACTGTACAGGTTCCTTGCTCTGCTCTTAGCCTATTTCAGTTGTCTCTTGAGGAATGTCTCCTGTTTTTTGGTATGCCCTGGGCTCTCAGTAGATGAGCAATATGATGCAGGGCTGCTGGGCACCCACACTGACAGAAGGCAGTTCCCACTGTCCCTCTCACCAGATTCCTCAGACATCAACCTGCCAGCTCGGACTGTAACCACACAGGGATCTGCCCCAAGGAACTGGTCACAACCACCTGCTTCACATGGAAAAAAATAGGGGAACTAGGTGGAGTAAAAATCATGAGGCTGAACCAGGGGGTCAGGTCCACCTGAGCAGGGAGTAATTTACCCATCACGGCAAAAGGAGCAGCCTGTGTTGGTTGATGTTGAACAACCACAGTGGCTTTTGACCATCACGCTGTGTAAAGCTGGGCTCTCTGCATGTGATGGATATATGTGCAGTACAGAGCAATCATGTGACCAGCACCTTCACACTGAGAAATCCAGAACAAAACGGGGAAATTCACGTGTTGAGAGGTGCAAAGTGAAATCACTGCCAGTCGCTGTTACTGTTACTCACCCGCTTTAGTAGTGCGTTTTTCCGCAGGGATATCCAATTGCTCCTAAGTAATATGTTCCTGGATTTGGTTTCTGCATTAATATACCTTATGGTTTTTTGTGGAATACTGACCTCTGTGTGAAGACAGCACACCATATCCATGGTCATTTTTTGTCACCTCTCAAGTGCAACTACTGCTTGTTTAATTTTTGTCCTTCATTCCAGCACTTTCTGCTCTTCTCTTTAGTTCTCCATGGACTGGTTTTTACTTTCATCTGTTCCTTCCAGCATTGAAAAATTCTGTCCCTATTTTTGTCATGTTATTTCACATTGCAGGTACTAATAAAAAGTAAATGTAAAAGAAACTTCATAACCCACTGATGTCATGTTCTTTTTTTTGTTGATATCATCAGAGAGGAACCATGAGGTTTTGTGTTGCCTAACAGCTGGTCTCTCACCAGTGGGGGTCTGTGATGCTGGGTGTGCTCATGTAAGTGCATTTAATGGAAAGGATTGGGTGGGGAAAATGGCCCATAATAATTCTGTAATAATTCCTCAGTATCTCAATTTTTTTCAACAGTGAGAACCTCAGCTCTCCAGATCATTCATGATTTTGCAGATTCCTTTGCATTTACTGTCTTTTCCTAATGCTTCCCTTGCGTGCATTTTCAGCTGAAATAAGGCTGTGCACTTGAGTCACTGAAGCCTTAAAAAATAAGTCTATTTTCCATGCTAGATATGCTAATAGTGTCATGTAAATCTACGGCTGTAAACAGTATGTGTGTTTCTGCATGTGGCCTATGGGATATTAGGGAGAAATTCTTCCCTGTGAAGGTGGTGAGGCCCTGGCACAGGGTGCCCGGAGAAGCTGTGGCTGCCCCTAGATCCCTGGAAGTGTTCAAGGCCCGGTTGGATGGGGCTTGGAGCACCCTGGTTTAGTGGGAGGTCTCCCTGCCTGTGGTAGAGGAATTGGAACTAGGGGGTCTGGAAGGTCCCTTCCCACACAAACAATTCTATGAATCTGTGTCCAGGGCAGTAAGAGACAACAAGCATTTTTATAGGGACAGCACAAGCACAAAACCTGGGAATCCCTCCACGCATCTGAACACCTAGACACTGCAAGAAAAAGAGAAATATTTCTGAAAGATATCCATGGGGATCAGGAGCCTGCCGGCTTCCAGGGAGCCAGATGCCAGGCTGCCCTGCAGATGGCAATCCTGCGCTGTTGCTGCCTGGCATAGTGGTGCTCAGGGCTCTGACTCTACAGGGTAAAGGGGTATTTGGCGTTACCTCGGGTTTGCTGTGGAGCAGACTGTGTCACAGCATTTTATGGCTTCAGTAAAACATGCTCCAGAGAAGGAGATTCATAGCTGTTATTTACTTTTGTAAAACAAATGTGCAGGTTTACTGTGTTGCAGGGTCATTCCTTTCAAAGGTGTGTTGAATTCATCACAAAGCACAAACCACTGCAGTCACCAGGTCACCGTTCAGACCCTGCTGACTAAAGGCTTTGCCTGGTGGCCATTACACCCATACTTTCACTTTGGTTCAGGTAGCAAAGAGCAAGAAAATCAGTATCACAAAAACACATACAGCTCTCCCTCTGAAGTATTTGTCTAAACATTTTCTAACATCTTTGCCTCGAAAAATATCCTACTGGGGGAGAGTCATGGGACTGAGAAAGGTGGGGATGGATGGAAAGGAAGAAAAGAAATCTCATGCCAGTCTTTGTGTCATATTATAACCACATAGCCCTGTAACATCATATTGCTTTTGCTGTTAACATGCCCTGAGCTCTGTACTGTTTGCCAGGCCTCAGCACCAGGGCTCATCACACCTGCACTGTCTGCCCAAACTTGGTGTGACCTGCTTGCAGCTCCTTCTTATCCAGCTGGGCTGTGACAGCAATTTTTCTAAGTCACCATGTGTCTGTACAACCATCACCTGGCACAGACCTGGAACTCTGGGTGGACAGCATCCACATCCCAGACTGCTTTAGCACGAGTACAGTCAGTGGGCCCCAGGCAGGTAGGACGCCCTCCTGTCCAGCACTGCATCTCACGTGCGTCCACAGGTGTGTGGCTCCCAGTATGAAAAACTTATCAAGGAGTTGGGGACAGTGTAATAAACGGGTTCCAAGGTGGGGCTGAACATATGGAATGTGAAGAGCAGTGGAGGGAGCTGGGTTTGATTAGCTGGGTGACAAGGCTGCTAATAGACAACCTAAGCCTACAGGTAGGTACCTGAAAGTGAGATAAGATTCTGTAACCTGGATTCCCAGTCAGCACAATATAGAAAAGACATAAACTCCCCCTTTTCTTGACTCATTCTATCCTTGTTTCCCCTTGTTTGCCTGTCTGCTCCACTTGCCATATCCTCATAGTGAACATCTGTGCTGATGTTTCTGAGCAGAATCCTTTCTGGTCTGTACTTGTGCAGCAAGTAGAAGAACAGGGCTGTAGTTCATGCCTGAATTTCCTGGATATCACACAATTAGAGCTGGCAGAAACAATAATAGACTGTTCTGCATGCAGTATAGGTAACTGTGTATAAATAACCACAAAGATGGAAAAAAGAATGGAAAGGATGGGAATTTTCACGTTACCTAGAGACAAGCCATGAGCTGCTGTCTCTTGTATTCAGCTCATTAACTGCAGCTGTCTGAGAGGGAAAAATGTGCACAAATGAGCTGTGATGTGCAAGCCTCGTCCTGGCCAATGCTGGGCCTGCAAACTTGTGCAGTGATTTCTTTTTCTATGTCAGTTGACACAATGATTTCTTTCTTTCACACCAATTTACAGAGACAGCAAATTACCTTCTGGAGCAGATTTGCACAAGTGCTCTATTCAGCCTTGAGAAAAGGTTTTCGGATTAAGCATGCAAAAATGAACGAATCCTAGATGATCCTTTCCTTCACCCCCTGAATACGCCGGGTCTTGGGAACAGAGACCCTGTTTAGACCATGCAATCGGACTGGAAAAAGGATTTTTAACAATTTCAAGGATTGAGTCACCAAGAGGTTAGGGGAGGAATTGCTACGAGAATGTTAGGATGGGGCTAAGCCCTCTAATGGGTCTATCTGACAAAAGAGATTAAACCATTTTAGAAATGGACCCTTTGTTTGCATTTATTAGGAGGAGAAAATGGTGAAGTAATGTGTGTTTCTCTGCCTAGATCTCAGTACTAGACAACAGGCAGCCACAAAGAGCTTGGGTCCTGACTCCATGTACTGACAAATAAATAAAGGTTCTGATAAAATATGATATTACAAAATGAAAGAAAGCATTAGTTTATTTCCCTCAAATTAATTAAAACAAAACAAGAAAAATATCATTTTCATGACCAATGTCTAATTCCAAGTTTCAGAAAGTATCTTCAAACATGGTCGTAACATTTCATGTGAGTTTGTATGTGGTGACATGAGTCAATTAAAAACACTACGTCCAAAAGCAACCATGAGAGTGAGTAAAAGTAGAAGCATCTTGAATGTATAAGGATTCTGGAATAAACCACATTGAAAGAATTCTTTTTTTTTCCTCTGAAAAATCTCCTGGATTTAAAAGTATGAATGAGCAAGTTACAAATAAAAATTGATAAATTAATCTACTATAGGTCTTGGGAGTATGGGGAGATTCCTGCTGACTGAAAGCTAGCCAATGTTATTACAGTTTACAAGAAGGGCTTGAAGGAGGTCCCAGGAAACTACAGACATGCTAATCTAACCTCAATTCCTGGAAAAAATACAGAGAAAATTATACTGGGCACTATTGAAAGGCATTTAAAGAATAACGGAAAATATAAATAAAAAATAACCCCATAGCCATGAGTCCCTTGGAGTACTTTGGATCCCAAAATAAGCATGGCTCTTCAGAGGCTTTTATCCTAATAAAAGAACTGATGGCAAGAGAAGCATTTCTCTGTCCAGGATCTCTTCTTTCAAAGAAATTATACTCCCTGCAGAAGTAGAACGCTCATGGCATTTTAGGCAGTTCACTTGAAACTAGCAGTGAAAGTTGAGATGATTAAAGCTCAGGGAGACTGAAACTGCTACCTAGGAACAGTGTTTTCCACTTTAGTACACAGATAAAACCAGTGGCTTTCATTCCTTAAAGCATTCTCTGATTCCAACCTCTTCAGCTGTGTCTCCTGGATTTCAGACCTGTCTCTCTTGAAAGAGAAAGGAAGAACATATGATCTGTGTATACAGGAAGAAAACAGGGTCAGAGCAGGGCTGGATCCAAAGCTCACACTGCTGACATCTGTCTCTGCCGTAAATCTGCCGGGGCACATGGCCTATGCCAACTTTGATTATGGGATGGGCACTACTGAGGAAGAGAAATCGGAAGAAGTGTAAGTTATATATAAAATAGTCACTGGGGGGCAATAATGAGGAAATACATATTCTCCACATCTCCTGTCAGAAAGATGAAGGACACTTACTGAACAAAGGCAAGAGTTTGAAACGAACACAAGGGACTTCGTTATGCAACATACTATTAGACTGAGGAAATTGCTGCTGCAGAAAGTTCTTGAGGTCAAGCAACTAACAGCATTCAAAATGTGATTGACTACTATAAAGAATATTTAAAGATATGACCAAACATTTGTAAAAATATTGGAAAGTATATATTTTTTTTAATGTCAGGCCATAACCTTTATGGGAGATGAAGATGAGTTAAAGCAGTTAACATAGTTCATAAATGAAGGGCAGGTGACAAAACTGAATTATTTTCTTTCTCATCATAAATTATGGCACATGAAATTCTAAAGTTAGTGCCTTGTATATCAGAAATCTTTCCTGGGCTGGGCTAAAGCATTTCAGACTTTAGGACACTAGATGGTAAGGCACTGAAATCAGGGAAGGTTTCAATTCCAGCAATGTCTGAAGCCTCTGAAAATGCTGTGAAGTAAATGAAGTGAAGGCTTGAGAATCCCTTGCTGCTGAACCGTTTAAATGAACAAGGGATAATCCCAAAGATGCCTGTCAAACAGACGAGGGTTAGGGATGGGGTTTTGCAGGGGCTCCCTTCCTTTCCAGCTCCAGGTGCACAGTGCAGAGAGACAAAGAGGGATCTTCACACCACTCAGGACAAATACTCCTTTCATTAACACCTCATCACCCACTGCAGCCAAGTGCTGAACATCCCTGTGCTGCAGACGGAATTAGGTCTTTCTTCTCTCTTCCTACCTTAATTGCTTGGTTAGTTGAACCTCAAAGGAACATGGGCACCTGAGCATTGCAGTTGTCCGGCTGAAGTGACAAATTTGAGGTAAGTCTGCAGCTGGATGTAGAGCTGGAACTGTTCATGCTCGTGCCCATTAAGTGCTCCTGTGCTCTGCAAGACCCAGGAGCTGGCGCGAAAGGGGGCTCGGACACAGCACAGAGGCCAAGACCAGGATGCACCACTGTGACCATCTGACCAGGCAGTGCTTTCCTGAGGAAGTGCCCAGGGGCAACCATAGTAAGACAGGGGGCACTGGGGGAGCAGACACCACTCTGGCTCCACTGGGTACGATCAGAAGCAAATCCGTGTTCATTTTTGTTACCAGTCAGAGCAGAATAGGGGGTCCTTTCCTTTCCTGGGTTCTCTCCTGAAACACTGGGCCCTGAGTTCAACTATCCAAGGATGTTCAGGGCACACAGGGCATCACCTAAGAGACTGAATAGAAACAAAAACCTCACTGCCTTGCCATTAGCTCTCTCAAAGCAATGATCAGCACCTGGAGAAGAGGAAATGTGCTACTACTACATGTTGTCTGAAGTCAGTAGTTTAACGTCTCTAGAGAAGCAATATGTCTCATAAAGATAAGCTCCAGGCTCTATGCTCCTAAAAACTGGCTGGAAAGTCTTTTGTGTATGGGCATAAAAGTCAGTCAGCTTCACACAGCTTGGTAGCTGCCTTGTACTTAAATCTGACATTCAGATATTTGTACCATTTCGTTGTTAATGGATACTAATTCGTCTACAGATTACATAAGTAAAAGAGAAATCAATAATTTATTGGTATCAAAATAAATCACATTTTAATGAACCAGTAAAAGGCTTTTTTTCTGCTAGTTCTTCTCTTCTGATGAAGTTAAAAGGAAGAACCTTGTGACTGCAGAAGAATGGGTATATAGGCCATGGTACTTTCTTTGTGATTCAGCTTGTCCAGACTCTCTTGGCCAATAGGGGAGCTTAGCAAAATGGCTCATGAGCCTTCAGCGTGAGAACGGGGAGGGTACAAGTGAGAAAACTCATGGGTTGAGATAAAGACAGTTTAACACATCAAGCACAAATTTCACTCCCCAGCAAAGCAAACCAAGGAATTCACTCCCCACTTCCCAGATCAGGCAGGTGCTCAGCCATCCCTAGCCTCCAGCACACAGGTTTGAAATCTGAGAAAGATTGCCAGAGGAGGCAGAGCTAGAGGTGTACTCAAGGAGATGGCCTGAATGCTTGGCCAAATTCTAGGGGGTGAGAGTGCTTAACTGATTTCAGAAACCAAACTGTGGACTCCGCATATAAAGACAAATCTTAGTTCCATTTCTGCAGAAAGGACTATTATGGCTTGCCCATTAGCATGACCTCTGTAAGACTGCAGTTCCAGAGGGTACTGGAGGAAAGACCCCAAATTAAGAGCTGCTGAGCTGAAGCTGCAGTCTATTGATGTTGGTATGAATCCAGGGAAGGACTTCACCCAACTTAGCAGGAACTGTATTTTCCATGTGATAATTTATCACAACTCTGTGATACAAACTGTGTAAATATCTGATTTTAATTCCGGGTGGGTTAGGGGGGTTGGATATTTTATCACTTTATTTCCATCTGGCTTCATGCCAGAAAGTACATTGGAAGGAAAGATCCATGACTTTTAACTTCTTCACTACAGTAGTTTACTACAAAACAGATTAAACATTCAGCATGATGTGTTTTAACATTCCTGTTTCTGTCTTCTTTAAGGTTTCCTGTTTCACTGTCTCACTCATTGATTCAAGGTTAAATTTTCTCCTAAAACTTTTGACCTGTTGAAAATGTGCTTTATGATGCTTTTTTAGTTTCTCTGTACAGTGTGACTAAATCAGATTACCAGCTTTATTCAGTACAAATAAAATTCTATGTGAGGACAGTGACTTTCAAGAGAAAATTGTTGCCCTTTCATAGATTTTTTTCCCCAACTTAGAAACAAGGTAGAAGTTTATTTTCTAGCACTTAGTATACCCTAAAACTATCTCAGTATGAACAGTTAGCAGATACTTAATCTAAAACCAGTCCAAATTACAGTTTGAATTTTTACTCAGATTTACTTCAGCTTGCAAGGTCCTGTGCAGACAGTCACAGTGTTCTGCATTGCAGCAGAGTGAGAATCACTGGAGGGTGAAGTGTGCGAGAAGGAAATTACTTCCATCAGTAATGATGGCCATGAGTCTACAGACCTGGCAAAAATTTTGAGTCCATGAGACATATTTACTGCCAAATTGCAAGCAGTTGAGCAGCATTTGTTTGGAGTACACTGAAATGGCACGCAGCATCCTAGGGATGGCCTCTGTCACACCCCTTTTCCTCCAGCCCCCATGGGTCAGGCAGTCATCACACAAGCTGTGCTTGCAGCGCAGCCCTGGCCAGGGCACATGGGCCAGGTTGTGTCCCCATGGCTGCTGGAGCAGTGGAAAAGCTGGAAGGCAACCTCAGCATCTGATCCTTTGGCCTGGGTCTGTGACCATGCAGGGAACTTGGAGTCTCCTGCAGCCACACCTTGGGTGGCCAGGCAAGCCCAGCACACAACACTGGCAGTTCCCACAGGGCACAGAGCAGCCCTCGGTCGCCCCCAGAGCTGCCGTGTTTCTGGACACATCAGTCCTTCCAGGGAGCACCTGGCTGCATGGCTTCTGCTTCCTGAGACGCCTACGGCGGCTCAAGGCTCCTGTGGGCTCCTGTTGGAAGGGACCCATCAGGACCCTGCACTTGGACACCCCTTTGCAGGACCGGCCCTTCAGGATGCAAAACCAATGTGTGCCCATCCTCACCAGGAGCCGCATCCCCACTGTGCGTGGGCACAAGTGGGTGGAAATGCCCTCACAAACACAGCAAACACTCTGCCTGCTTTTCCATGAACACAAGTGCAGATCCTGCATGGGGTGGGCCTTCTCTTGCATAAACCAGTAATTTGTCTTTCTAGAAAAAATAATTCCTTTTTACCAAGGTTTTTAATCCTAGTTTGCAAATGTTAAATAACCACAGGATCAGAATCTGTCTTGCATATTATGACTTCTCTCAGGACACACAGAGTTTCCTGTGCCTTGCAGTGCTCTAGCCCTTGTGTTTTCCTTCAGCCCGTTGAGCAAGTTACAGGTAGGGGTAAGTGGCAACAGCTCCCAGTTCCTCCCAAGTCCATCTTATCTGAGCATTCCCCACTCTTTCTACCACTGACACCCTGAAGAGAAAAGCTCTGTGTTGTTTTGGTCCCTGTACACTGCTTAGTGACTATTCACTTCATCCTTCAGTCTGCACAACTGGGCTATCCCTTGTGAAGCACATTCCCCTCTTAATGAGGTCCAGGCTAATTTATCTGAGGGAAAGTAAAAATAAATAAAAATAACGAGGTCATCTGCAGTCTCTTAACAATGAATTTGCTAATGGAGCTTTAAAATGAAATACAAGATTAACTCCCTAAACTTTTAAGTCACTCTGGGGGAAAATGCAGCAGACAGAGAAAAGAGAGAAGCTATTTTTTCAAGGGTAAAACCAAGCAACCAACCAAGGAAAGTGCCTTTCTCCCCTTAAAAGAGCAGTACTACCAAAGCATCAGAAAATGGTCTGCTTCAGAGTCTGAGCAAAGTTAATCACTCATCCATTAGAAATATGACTTCAAATGAGGTTTCAAACTCGCTCCGTTTTCCTCTCCTGTCACTATTATGATGGAATTGCTCTATGAAATTCCAAATTTTTCTCCCATTTTTTTCTCATTCCTTTGAAAACAGAAAAATGTCCTCATGATAATTCAGAATAATCCTATTCCTAAAGCAGTGGTTCCATATTTAACATGTCAGAACATTTTTATACCTTGATATTTTAACACATATTTTCAATAAAGGATCACAGAAAAATTAGTGGAAAATGCATGATGCACAAACATTGAAGTTGTGTGTTTTGTATGCTATAGCTCTGCTGTGGAAAAAAATGGTCCTGCAGATCATTCCAAAGAGTCCATCAGATACACTGTGATCTGCGGAAGGTTTTGGCTCTCTCCCTTAGGGTTGGTTTGCACCTTTTTTTGCAAGAGTCTTTATCTGTCCATGCAGCGATCTACCTGCAGGTCAGTGAGTACAAAGCGTAACTCAAGCAGTTGTGAACAGGGTGTGATGTGCATGAACTCACAAGCACTTCTTGCAAAGGACAGTGCAGGGCAGTGCCAGTGTCTCAGAAGGGTAAACACCATATTTTAGCATCCATGGAGGAAGGCGGGCAGCTGTGGAGCCTGTGATCTGCTCTGTCCCAGGAATGGTTCCTCTGTACCCATATAAAACAAAGTGCAATTAAAAAATAGGCTCTGTGGTACTCATTCTACCTGTCCATCATTCTTCAGGCAGAATATTGCATGTCCTTCCCCTCCTCCTGTGGCTGTTATCCATCTTAGCTCTCAGTAGCTCTCTCTGCCACAGGGGAGTTTTAATATTCAGTTGCTTCTTCCTATGGCACCCCTGTCCTCAGTGGAAAGCACACATTGCACAAGATCCTTCCTTTCCTCTTTTTTTTCAGTAGTTCACATTAAATCTTACAAACCATATAAATTATTCAACAGCTCTGCTAGGTTTTTGGGTAGAATGCATACATATTTCATATAGCAGGATTCTACTGGAAAGTGCTCCCATGATCACATAGACTGCTGTGCAAAAAAAATGGTCCTGCAGACACATTGCGTCATGTGTCAATCTCCAGACTTGATCTCCTGGTGGATTTTGCTGACATACTGATAAACAACTTTTCTATGAGTACTAAAATGGTTGCAAAAAGTACCCCAAAACCAAACGAGACACAGCAGCATCCTTATGTGTCCACTAGTCAAGGTCATCGTTTGTGGGGAGTGCTCATAACTCAGTTATGATGGCCACTGATCATCTTTCAGTCCTGCAACTGTCCCACTGCCTGTGCCAAAAAAATAGCTCCTCTCAGCACATGCCCTGGCTTGGTGCTGCTGCAGGGTCACTCTTGCATCTTTTCCTTCACTGAAGAGTAACTGCTCATTCAGCATCTGCCTTTCCCCACCACAGTAATCCATTGCAACCTGTTTGTAGTTAAAAACCTGTTTCTAGTTAAAAACCCGGGCACCGGCTTTGACAGAGAGTATCTGTGCAGCACCCTCTCCTGCCATGATTCTTCTCACTCTTCAGAACTAGTCTGTTCCTCCAGATTGTGCTTCTGTCTCATCAAAGCTCATTCTGAATAATGCAGCTCACTGTTTAAACAGATATGAATGCCAAAGCATTGATCAAAGACATCTTAAAAACACTAGAGTTTTGAAATATCATTTAAGCGTCATAAAAACTACTCTTAACATTATGGTAGTTGAAAGTTAAACTCCAGATATAGTTAAAACATGTATTTGCATTCATTGGCAAGTTTTGGTATGTGCAAGGCAATGTACAAATTCACAGAAAGTAGGAAGGATCTAGCAAAGATGGTGAGGATTGAGAATTACATTGTTCTTTCCACAGAGCCTTCATGTGTCCATCTGAATTTTTGAAGTTCCCTGAAACTGCCCTTGCCTTTGGCAGTTCTAATGAATTTTCCTTTTGCTAAAAAATTTTATTTTCATGAGGAATGTAATAACGTTTTTTGTTATGGAAATATGAAACTGTTAACATGTTCTCTTGAGCTCTGGAAAAGACCACTTGGAATTGCCTTTCCAAAGTGTAATCTCTACTGTCAGTTTTGCTCATAGCTCAGGAAAGAGGCAGAGCTGCTAAATCTTTGCTTACTGAAGCCATTTTAAAAAGCATTTGCATTTTAAAGGCATTTTATAGGTTGCATAAGTACATGTGCAGAATCTTTCATGGCATCACAAATATTGCCACATCCCCAGATGTCGAATTTTACCTGCAGTCCTACAAATTAGAGCTGTCTAAAACTCCAGGTGAAGAGGGAGCTCCCTCCAGCCTTTCTATCTGAGAAGGCTGGTGTGTTTTGTTTTTTTAAGCAAGTTCTCCACATGATTTTGTGCCTTGAAAAGCAAATAAGCCACATCTGTATTGTCTGTCCCGGTTTTGTCTTTGCCAACAGCTGAAGGAAGAAAATTAACACAAGCCCAGGAGGACCCCCTCCCCAGTCACTCTTTGCCAGGTCCAGATCCTTCCCTTGGTGGTTTCCAGCAATAACTTGTTCTGCAAGGGGTGGCCCGGCTGCGGGGACCACCCAACCCTCAGAAACAGAGCAGATCCTTGTCTTTACCCCAGCCCTCAGATCCGACCTGCCTGTTGCTCACATTCTGAGGTGGCTATCTTATTCCTTAAGTGAATTAGAGGCCACATCCTTTCGGCTTGTCAACCCTCATGGTGTCCACACTGCCAACATCACTTGTCCCAGCAAGCTGCTGTAGAGGGAGGACACAAACTCCTTGTTACTTGTCATCTACAGGAGGTTTTGGTGGATTATTGGGCCTGTGTCTCTAGCCTTCATATACATTCAGAACCATTGTGTGTTGAGAATGTCCTTCAGATAAGGCACAAAACCAGCAGTGTTGTTCTGACAGTGCTGCTCTAACTGCTTAAGCCCTGCAGTTTGAGTCCAATAATAAATTCACGATGAAGCAAAAGTACTGAAGACATTTAGAAATAATGAAGAATTACCACACTGGCTAAGTTTATGCTAGCAACCATTCATCATAAGAAAAAGTGAGAAAAATCTATGGTGAATAAATGATTAATTATGGAACTACAGTGTTTCATGCAAACTCTTTAACCTTTTCTTGCCTCTACATTCCCACAGAGCATACAAAAGGAAAATGCCTGAGACCAGAGTATAATTAGTCAGTGAAAACCCTAGTTAAACAGTCATATTCAACACATAGAAATCAAAATCACTCACCATGAGGTATTAGCATAATTACGCACATGGCTGACAGGGAAATCTGCTTTAATTACTATCCCAGTCCAAGCACTGTAACTATTGCATAGCATTAGCAATAGTTGCTTTCATATGAGAAAGTTTATACACTTTCCTGCTTCTTCAGACCAGAAGAATAGGCAAGAAACACATTTTAAACTCTCTATTATCTTGCAAGTGTTGGAGGAGCAAACCATATTAGGTTTGATGAATTGCTACCAGATCAAAATTTTTAAAAGCAGTTCCCTGACTTTTACAGACTGTCTCAGCTACATTTGTTTAACATCTTAAGATAATTTTAAATCAGAGGCCAGTCTCACCCCTCTATTCTTCTGTTCAGAACTGAGTAGTGATTAGAGGACTTCTTAAAATTTATATATGTAATGACCTGAGAGAATTTTTACACATATTTGCAAGTAAAAGCACGCAGTATGAATGTATCAGATGGGTAGCTGTATGTGTGTTGACCTTCTGTTTGGAAGAAGAATTTTTTCTGCACACAGAACCCCAAATTCTTTGCTGTTATTTGAAGCAATTTGAGAGTTGTTGAGCTGATGGACAAACTGAATGCTTAGTGTGCTTTGAATTCAGCCTTTCCATGCAACTGAAACAAGTCACTTTGAATCCTAAACTAACGTGCTCACGCATGAATTCTCAGCCTTCCTGTATGGCTCTTGAGAAAGGTCTGGGCTGTTTGTGCTGCTTGGTGGGAACTTTGTCAGAGTCACGCAAAGAAACACCATTTACTGGAAATGTCAAGGCAGCAAAGAACAGAGTGGATTTTGTAGCTACTTTGGACAAACTCTGAAAAAACAAGCACGGGTGGCACGTGGGGGACTGAGGAAAAGGAGGGACAAGCGCCCTGCTTGGATACTTCATCATCATTTCAGATTTATGGACTTTCCAGTGAAGGGCTGAGCTTCTGTATAGAATCACAGAATATGCTGAATTGGAAGGGACCCATCAGGACCATCGAGCGCAACTCTCGGCCCTCCACAGGACACCCAAGAGCTCCACCATGTGGCTGAGAGCATTGTCCAAACACATCTGCCTTCCAAAGAACATGTAGCCTGTGAAGCACCACGTCCAAACTGCTGCTCTAAAAATTATACAGTGAGACTGAAGTACTTTTCAGTGAGAGAAATTGGACTGGTATGGCTGGTTTGAGTTGGACATGCTTGCAGTGGACCAGTAGAATGACAGTATCTTTAGCACTGGGAGGGATGCAATGAATAGATCACCAAGAAAAACACACAACAAAAAGAATAATCTGCTTAGTGACTCAACGTTTTAGAGAACCAGCCTTTAAATCTGGTATGTGTTTAATTACAAGTGATCTCATAATGCAACAATGAAACAAGTGTAGAAACTCATCTTTCTACCTGTATATTTTCTATGTTTTATTTTGTAGCTCCATGCTGTTACCGATAACTTGTATTTTCTTATTAATTTTAAAATAAATTCAGAATTTTATGACTAAAAGGCTGTCACCAAAATAGTTTTATGACTAAATGGCTGTCATCAGGAACTTGTAATATCCCTGCTTTATGTGCTTCAATTTTCTTTAATGAAGCTATGAACTTAATAATCAGAAAGATTTTGATTACCACAAAATGAGCAGTAAATTTCCACAGCAATAGTAGTGGGATTCATTTACTTTTTTTAAAGAAAAGCCAAACCTTTAAATTTTTTAAGCTATTATAAAACTCCATTGTCTGAAATGGAACTAACAAGATCAGCTTGCATGAAGGTTTGATAATGATCGTTTTGCAAACTGTATTACTCATTATGAAAGCAATTACCCCCTGTCTGTAAAGCCATAGACTATACTCCAGGAAATCTTAAGTGCCCATATAGACAGAACTACACTGTAAATTTTATTTCTCCAAAAGAAGCTGATTATTCTATTAGGGAATCCTTTCAACTAAAGCATAAATGACAATGATTCTGCAATTCATTTGTATGAATAATCTGTGGCTATATTGTTGAATCAGGTTGTGCTGCTTCTCTGTAAAGTATTTTTCAGCAAAAAAGGCCCAGGGACAACAGCTTAAAAAACACATTCAAGTGTTGTTCCTAGATCTGTGCAAGAACTGGCAAAAACAGCCAGTCTCAGTGTAAAGGTTATTTTGTCCTTTGGCTGACTGACTGAATCAATAACCTCTTTGCTTCTTAGATTTGTTCTTCCTTTGTCTTGTGCACTATCCCAGTCCTAGGGCTGACTGGTCTGCTCGGTAGAGTCCTCGATTCAAGACTACTTAGTAACAATGTCCTTCCTTAATTATAAGCAAAAAGAACTGATTCACACTCTTCAACTTAAATTTAGATATCATCCAACATTCAGGAACCACCCCAGTGCACTTACTGGCACATGGCTGGGAAATTACCCAACATGCTTTGATATCATAAAGGGAACAAAACAAAGCAAGGACGAGAATGTGACACTGTGACATCGAAGTGCCATGACACAACTCTCTAATCAGCCTGTTCTCTCTGATCCTGGGCTCCAGCCCAAGCCAGCTAAGTGGCATCTACTGGGCTCAATCCAGTACATGCAGGTCCATCTTGTACTGGGGAAGCCCAGACTGGACCCAGTGACCATACGGGGCCTCACTCTTGCCAGACAGAGAGACGCATCAACTCCTCACCTGGCTGGCTGTGCTCTTGCTGGCACAGCCCAGGGCACAGCTGGCTTTTTCTACAAGGCACAGTGATGTTGCTGCTTGACTGGTACACCATGACCCTCAGAACCTCTTCTGCAGGGCTGCCTTAGCAGCCAGCCCCAGCCTTCCCTTGTGTGTGGGGTTACTGCATCTCAGACACAGGACTCTGTATTGCTGAACTTAAACAAGGTCCAAGCTTATATTAGGATCAAGTTCAAAGACAGAATCAGTCAATGTTTCTCCTTGGTATTTTACAGGGGAGTGCTTGAATTCAGGGAGTGTCTGCAGCAATCTTGTGCTACATTGTCATGGTTTAGCTCCGGCAAGTAGTGAAGCACCACAGAGCTGCCCCCTCACCCCCAGCAGGGAGGAGAATCAAAGAGGAAAAAAAAAAATAATCTTGTAGGTTGAGATGAAAACAGTTTAATGATTGAAATAAAATTCTGTATGATAACACTAAGGATAATAATAAAACCAAAAATAATAATAATCACTATGAAAAGGAGAGAGAGAGGAATAAAAACCAAGATACAAAAGTGATGCCCAGTACAATTGTTCATCACCCACTGACTTGTCCCCAGCCTGTCCCCCAGCAGTGATTGTCCTGTCCCTGCCAATTCCCCCAGTTTATATACTGGGCATGGCATTCTGGGGTGTGGAATGACCCTTTGGCCAGTCCAGGTCACCTGTCCTGGCTGTGCTCTCTCTCAGCTTCTTGCTCCCCTTCTCTCCCAGAGCACGGAACACTGAAAAGTCCTTGGCAGGGTGAGCACTGCTGAGCAACAACCAAAACATCAGTATGTTACCAACACCATTCTCATCCTAAATCCAAAGCACAGCCCTGAAATGCGAGCTGCTAACATGAAAATTAACTCTATCCCAGCTGAAAGCAGGACACAGATGAGTGTTCATTTTCTGAGCTGTTCAGTTGTGGGGAGAGGAACCAGATGTGCTGCAGTGCAGTTGCTCAGACTAATTGCCAAATACCAGAGACATATGATGAAAAATAACCCCCAAAGAATCAGTGTCAAGGGTGTTTTTGTAATATATTCTAAACTTGCAGCTTTCATCGGTTAAAGTGGAACACAACATGCTGTGGTATGTCTTGTACTGTGGCATCTTTCTCACAGTAACATTCCTCTCTCCAGGGGTTTGTTATCTCAGTCCCTTCCTTCTCTAGTCACTTGCCTCAGAAAACGGAAAGCATGTTTGCATTCTCACAAGCCAGTTTTCTTTAGGGCACAACTGTTCATATTAATCTCATTTTAATATTATAATTAATTGTTTCATCAGATAACAAAATCTTCATTTTGAAGGACTTTTGTTGAGTTCAGAAAGCAATTGCATATTTTGTAATTCTGAGATTCAAAGAAATCTTAATAAAAAAACTGACCAACCCAGCATCATAAGTGTAATTTGTAACTCAGTGTGTCTTCTCCAGTCCTGCCTAGGAAAATACTGTAAAACTGTATTACTCCTGAAGTGAACGCATAGTGTCTTTGAGTTAAACAGATCAGATGTTAGGGATAAAAAGGATCCCAAAAGAGTCACCACACACTCCTACATAATGTGTGAAATATTGGTTAAAACTGTTTCAGTCAGAGAGTCTTGAATGGCATTGTTCATGGGAAATAAAAAGGAGCAAGCTTTCATGAAGAAATGGTAACAGGCTGCTTGTCTGGTTCCTTCCTTACAGGAGCTGAGGAACATTTAATCCTCTCTCATCACCTGCTAACCTTCTCCCAGGCTGCCCCACGATCATCCCTCTCCTTTTCGCTGTGCTCATTTCTACACTACTTGGGTTCTCCTTGGTGCCTCATTCCAAGTGTGCTATCAGTCTCTAGTTCAGTGTGCATCAACGGTCATCTGAGAGATCACTTTTGTTCTTTTTATTTCCATTACTGATATATCATTTTTAAGGTCCACTTGTTCTTTTCTCACTTACTAAAGGCCTGATCAGGATAGCTGTGCAGCCTCTTAGCAGTTTGAGCACTACCACTGATCTGTGCATTACTTTGTGTGTGTTTGAACTCTACTGCTTGACTGTTATATCCACTTACTGTAGCAGTAGTTGTTAAAGACAAGCATATGAACAATTTAATGTTGCATAGAGAAGGAGAACCTGTGAACTTGCACTAGAACTGTAGAATGATGTCTGTCACTCAAGGTAAATTACAAATTACTTGGCTGATTCTTGAGGGGACGGGATGCTCAACAAAGGAAAGGATCTGTTCTACATGTGGTTGTTCGGTTCAGATGTTTGTTTCAGTTATTTTTAAACTCAGAATTAGGGTATTATGTTTTCAGTATAACAGCTAGCAGAAGTCCATCAAAAAGAAATTGAGGACTACACTTATTCTCCATTTGCCACCTTAAAGTTCCTGTCCAGAGATGTTCTATCCATCTGGAAACTATAATTCTAAACCCAAATTGGAGTCCTTTGGGGGTTTTTGTTGCTGTTTTGGTCCAAATCTTTTAGTACTCTGGGGAATAAATTCTAACGTTGTGTGGAAACCGACAGAGAACACCCACTAGAGGGCCAACGTCTGTGTGCGATGGTAAGCGTGTGGTAAACAGGGAGCTCCCGGTGTCCGTGCTCTGGGGATGGACAGTGTTCCCCAGGAGAGGCTCTGTGCCCGGCCCGGCCGGCTGGGAGGGAGCCGGGAACCGCCCGGGGGTGGAAGCTGGGAACCCGCTCGGGGGTGGACGGGATGGAGGCTCTGCTGGATTCCAGCGGGGATCATGAGCTGGGTGTGAGGGGAGGGACGCTCACACCAGAGAGGCAATGAGCACTTCTCACAGATAGTGTATTCCTAATTAGCAATTAGCATTCGGCTCCACCGTCTAATTAGAGAAGAAGTTATCTGATTAGATTTCAGGACATTAATTCATGTTGTGTCCGACTGCTCGTTTAAATGCTTTTGGCTTTAATCCACAATCGGAGAATCCTGCCTAAACTTCTGAACTGAATTAGAAACCAATGTAGTCTGCCAAGCAGGATTTTTCTAATAACTGACTTTCATGCTCATATTTTTGTTTTGTTTTATTTTTGTTTGTTTGTTGTGGGGTTTTTGTTTGTTTGTTTTTGTTTTAAACTCAAGAGAACTGAATTTATTAAATCAACTAGTTCAAAGCATTTTCTATACATCTTCTGTATTTGTTTGTGACTTTAAAAAATGTTTGTAGTATAATTTTAATAAGTATATAGGTCAGATTTGAACCAAGTAATTCAGTGTCAGTATTTTGAGGTGTTGAGTTTTGTCATCCCACTGTCTAGCCCTGTTTGCTTTTTATTGTGAAGAGAACACATGAGATAAGAAAAAAACCCCAAACTGTATAACAGTTCAAACTCTGGTGGAGGAGCCAAGTTTCCTAGGGGGCAGAGCTCTATACCAATTCAGAGCAGCTACTCTGAAGAGTTGTGCTCTCTCTACACCCACCTGGGCTTTCCCATCACATCACACAGGTTTTTGCAGGAACCTGCCTTAGCCCTGCCTGTCTAGGAGCCACCAGAGCAGGGGGCCTCACCAAAACCCAAGTTCTCAGACACCAGCTGATGGGGTCAGGAATAACCAGAGCATCCAAAGGGCCTGGAGAGTTTACATCACACACCTCCATGTTTCCAAAACCACAAGAAGCATTTTGATGCGTACTTGTGTGATTTTGAAAAGTGGCCCCGGGGACAATCAGGGGGCTCCCCATGCATAGGAATGCTGTGAAAATTTCAAATGCAACCAGGCTCCAGTGTGTCACAGTCCCTGCTCCATTCCCGAGAGAGGAATTGTCATTTTACTGAGCCCAGGCCCTTTACTGCGGGACTCTCCTGTTCTCACAGAACCCAGCCCCATATGGAAGAAGCTGATCTTGGCTTACTTACCTACTGCTGGGGACTAGCAGCAAAAATCTGGCACTAAGGTTTCAAAAGACCCCATCCATCTGATACCTTTAACAAAGCTTTTTCTGCTGTGTAATTCTGTGCAGAATGTTGGGAAGGTACATTCTTGTCCTCCACTTTAGAAATACACTCTCACGTGCGAGTTAATATTATGTATAAACTTCTTTACAACTAAAGTGGGGATCTTCTGGCAGTATCTGATCTATGCCCACATTTAAAAAAATCAGAATGTTCCATGACAGTAATCACAATAGTAATACTAACAATAATAGCTATTATTATTGTTAGTATTGTTGTTGCTGTTGTTACTGTTATTCAGACTGGAACGGAGATAGTACAACTCATTTCATGCAAATAGTCCCAGTGAGGTCACAAAAGAAAACCATACGGAATCAGGCTGGGTTCTTGAACAACTCATTACACAAACTAGTTAACAGTGCAAACATGAGCACTTCATATAGACAGAAACTATAGAGACTAGCACTCGGCATGCTAAGTTTCATAACACTGCCTGATTCAGACTACTTCTCAGCTTATTTGCACATTTTAAAAGTTTATTTTTGAACAAGTTAAAATGATCTGTTTGGTTCCTCAAAGAAGAAAAAAATGTATTTGCCTCAGTTTTATTAATTAGGAAAACTATAATATATGATAAAAATTTTGAATAGTTGAGTAATTTCCTCTTGCATTGAAAACATGATAAGGAAACTAGAAGAAAGTCAAAGGGGATATATTCAGGTATTATGTTTTTTTTCTATACCTTCAAGGCTTCACACTGTCCATGTGAAGAACCATAGGTATGTCAATCTTAGTCAGTGACTCTTAAGGAATTATATCAGGAGCAATTTACAAAACTGTGTCTGCAGAAAGGATTGCCTAGCTCAAAAATCCTCACAGCTTTATTGACTGCAAGCAAGTACACTCTGGCTGATCTCTAAAGGACTCCGTGAAAGAAGTGTTCAGCAGTTATTCGAAAACCAGAAGGAGACCTGGGTAAATAAACTTGAAGTGTCAAATAGATACAAAAGAGCTCGTTCTTACCTTGCTGCGCTTGAATAACGTGCACAGAAACCTTGCAGGCAACTCTGAAGCCTCGTAAAGGAGCTGCTGATCGGAGCACGAAGCTGGAGCTGTAAGTAGCAGGACACGCAGTATTAAATATGGGCACACACTGAAACGTCCAGTCTGAACTATTTACAACCCACCTCTGTGGTTTAGTTTGATTTTTACTGTAGGTCTTATTCCTTGGCCTTTATTTCACACCTTCAAAGAGCCTTACACAGCTCAAAAGCCCAACTCAAGAAAACACCAGGGAGAAAAATATAAACGAGTGCAAGTGAGAAAGAAACAGACACTGGGAGAGCAGGCATCTCTGAAGCTTGGCAGTGGCCAGGGAATAACTGTGGAAGTGCTTTGGACAAACCTTGTTGCCATCTGCATTACATTCAGCAATACTTACCTTGTAACTCTTTGTCATGGGATAAGTCATTACTGTGGTAATGCAAGTGCTTAGGGGTTCCTTTGCTGATGTGATTGTCGTGGTTTGACCCTGGCTAAGTGCCAGGCTCCCACGGCAGCTGCTCACTCGTTCCCTCCCCTGCCACAGCTGGGCAGAGGAAGGAAGGAGAGGGGAAAAAAAGGAATTAACAGGAAAGTCCATGAGTTGAGATAAAGAACCGGGAGAAAACGCCCCAAGGACAAACTAGGCTCACTTAAGTTGCAAAGTGAAATTTATCACTACCAGAATTAGAAGGAGGACATGAGAAGTAAACCTAAGCCTTTAAAAGACACAGTTCTTTCTCCTCCCCCCCACTCCCTCCCTCTCACCAACAGTGCAAGGGGGGCAGCATGTGGGGGTTCAGGTCAGTCCATTTCCAGGATCTTCTTCCCTTGCTTAGGGAGAGGAATTATTTTCCTCTGCTTTTGGCGTGGGGTCCCTCCCATGGGAGACAGTTCTCTGTGAACTTCTATAGCGTGGGCTTACTCGTCCACGGGGTGCAGTCCTCCAAGGACAAACTGCTCCAGCATGGGAGCAGGGGGCCCCTCTTTCTCCAACTGGGTTTCCTACCTGCACTGTTTCCTCCGACATCCACCCGCTCCAGCGTGGTCACCTCCTCCAAAAACTGCGGGACTTTTATCTCAGTCTCTGTCTCTCACTGGGCTGCACCTGCTACGGCTTCTTCTGGCATCTACGGCTCCTGGGGCTTCTTCTGGCATCCATGGCTGCTGCGGCTTTTGGCACCGTTCTGCTCTAACATTGGCACTTTACCTATGGACTGCGGGTGGCTCTGCATCCCTCACAGACCCCATGGACTGCAGGGGGGACACCCTGCCTCACCATGGGCTCACTATCGCAGCTCCAGCACCTGGAGCACCTCTTCCCTCTCCTTCTGCCCTGACCTTGGTGTCTCCATGTTGTTTTCCCTCACATGTTCTCACATCCTCCTCCTTCTCTAACTACAAGCAGCTGTGTGCACACCTTGTTTCAATTTTTCCTTAAATCATCACAGAAGTGTAACCAACCTTTCTAGTTGGCCCAGACATGAACAGTGGCATGTCCATCATCTTCAGAGCCATCAGAGATTGGGTCTGCTGGAAATGGTGAAGAATTTCAGAAGCTTCTCTTAGGACCCATCTTTATGGCCCCCTCCCCACTACTAAAACCACAACAATGACATAAATTAAAATGACTGTAAGAATTTAGCACTGATCATCAATATTGGCAACTTAAGCTTCTCACTGAATCACTGTCACAAGCAAAGATTTTAATTGTGCTATATAGTTTTCCAGCCACAAGTGACAAAAAAAAAAAAATATATATATATATATATTTATTTCCTACGTTTTTGTAATAGGGGTTAATTTAGTTTGCAGTTTCACCTTTAACAGTAGGAATGCCCTTTATACAGAGCATTTATCAAGCACCTTTGATATGCCAGTATGACCATTGAAGAAGTGACCTGCATTTCACAGATAGAACTACTCACCTTTATAAATTTTTGTTGCTATTTTGTGATAGGATTTTGGATGGATTTGTTTTGGTTTAGTATTTACAGTATTTCACTTTGCCCTTGCTCCTAAATCTCATTTATAAGCAGAATGCTTCCAGCTGAATTAGTTATTAAATAGTCATGAGTGTTTCTCTTTTGGCAAGAACCAGCTGGGTCAGACTCTGTCTAGCCCGCACAGGTGTTAGAGAGAGCAGATATCCAGCTCTTCCCTCCACTGTGAAGCTCAGCAGAAGTCACAAGCAAGTGTGGGAGGGGTTGAGAGCCATCAGTGTGGGAAGTGCACTCTTCCCCTTGGATTTGGGCTGGCCCTGGTCCTTGTTTTAGGGGTGATGCTCCCAGAACAAGATTCACTTTCCTCTTGTGCTCTCGATGTCCTGGGCATCAACAGACTTCCATTGTGTCTGCTCTTTCATCTGGCTTCTAGTCAGCTGTGTCCAGGGAGGTGTCCCAGCGCTGAGGAGCAGCAGCGGAAAGGCTACAGCTCAGGACCTGTTGAAGATGCTGTTGCTGTAACCCTGCTCAGCACAGAAAGGGCTGAGGAGCGGATGCAGGAGGGTGATAGGGAAGTGTGAAGTGGGAGTGACACATAGTCAATGCTTCCTACAGCCAAAACCAACGTCTGGGAAGCCCTTATTCAGTTGCTGTTAAAACCTGGGGTCTGAAGCCATACAGGTGCTTGGTTTTTTCCTTGCAATGTGCCCGTCCTTGTGTTCCTAAAGCCTCACAGAAAGTATGGCAGCAGCGCCGGTGTTCCCAGGGCATTCAGCAAGTAGGCTGATGGAAACGCCTCTGTGAGGTTTTGTGCTGGGGCTTTTCTCCCTGACCTCTTCACTTCTCAGTGCTAGAGCAACTGGAAAGGATCTTTCTGCAGATGTGATTTGGGGCACTCCAGGAACGGACCTGTCAGAGCTCCACACCCCAAGCTGCAGGCTGTCAGCCGCACTGCAGGGCTGTGCTTTCAGAAGAAACGACAGAAGTATAAACTGTAATATACAACTCTGCTTTGAATCTTCAATTAACCAGCCTCCTAGATGTTAATAGCAGTTCGTGTTTTCCAGCTTCATATTGCTCCTAATCAATTTGAATAACAGATTGCCACAGAAGACTGAATTAAACTATCTGTGACATTAATTCCATTTTTGTTTTATGTTTAATGATATAAAGCTGCTAACTGCTTTGTAGTTACGAGTGATGGATTTGCAAGAAAGCAAAGCTGTTCCAAGTTTCTTTAAAAAACAAAAGAATGAAAGGATATTTAGTGGGACTATTTTCCTTGCAGATTTAGGTCCTGCCTAAGAATCTGGTGGGGCATAGAATAAAGTAAGGCGAGAAGCTTCTTAGTGCCAAACATTTTTGTTCTGATTATGATTGAGTTGCAACGCTACTTTGGAAGAGAGGATGTGCAAGCAGGGAACCTGTCTGTACCTAAGAGCCAGAGAGCAGAAACTCATGAGGTATTGTCCTGGCATCACTCCAGCTCTGAGCCTGCGAAAGGATGCTCACAACAAGTGGGTCTTGCCAGTGACCTTGACTTCTTAGAGAAGTATTCACTGCTTGTACACACTGTCACTCAAGCCCCCAGATTATACACTGACAGTCTATTTAGAGTGTGATTCACCCTCGCTAAGAATCTCTCCTGCTAGAAGGAAACAAAAGGAGTTGAATATTTACTTTCTTTAATCAGAGTCACAAGTGATTCTGGCTCTTTACAGAACCCTTAAGAAATAGTGATACATCGAAAAGTTGCAAACTGGTTCAGCAGAGAAGTAAATTTCTCGAATGACCCATCAGGTGATGAAGTCAAGATAAGACAGAGGCTAATAAGTACTCCACAGATAAGAATAGGATTACCCTTTTGTCTCGAAAATTAAAGTTCAAGAGGGAAGGTTTGAGGTTTTAATTTGTTGCTCTATCAAAGAGTTGAAACTGATTTTATACACTGTTATTCCTATAGCTTATGTTGGATGTCGTTCATCAGTTCTTTGATTCAGCTCATACATTGATCTCAAAAGATTCTAAAACAGTTATGGAAAGATTCTTTGCAGAACTCTTTCCAATAAAATTTGTATTGTCTTTTGCTGCTGTTGCGTATTTTGCTGCCACAGAGGAGACTGCAAGATACAGCTTGGGGCTTCTACTGCTTTTGAGAGGTTTCTCATACACCAGGTGAGTTCAAATTGTTCACACACTGATGATTTAAAATCAGTTCCCAGGTAATGAGACAGGAAAGAACTTTCTGTTGAGACAGGTTGTTGAGATCACTCTTTTGAACACTATCAACTGCAAACAAAAGCTTTTCACCACTGGTGGATTCCTTTGTCTCCCTGGTGCTACACTGCAGCTCCTGGCGTGTAGATGTTACAGAAGAAAATCTCTTTGAGGACAGATCCAATACTCAGATCCTTTGGCATTCATCATTTTTCAAGTTTCTTATGTTACATTTTACATATTTCACTCAAAGGTTCAAGTTTAAATTCAGTCATGCTTTTCAACTCTAAGACCTATGGGGTTTCATAAGTTTATTTTTTAATTTATTGGGGATTTCTATGTCCTTACTTTTCATAATACAGTCTGGAATTCTCATGGAGTAATCCACTACATTTTTACAGTCAAGATAACTGTTATGATATAAACATGAGTAGGCCAGTAATAAACTATAAATAACAGCACTTTGAATATATCTTCCCTTACAAAAATTTTTATCATTTGTCTTTCCTAGCTGGATAGCTCTAGCTGAAAGTGAAGGAGTCTATCAATGCATCAGAAACATAGAAGAGAGGTTTTTTTCCCTGACAATGTCATTTTCACATCAAAAAAACCTGATAGTTCTGGAAGCAAGCACTCTCAGTGCTATCATTTTTGTAATTGTGATGGGAAGTCTCATGGTAGTATTTTCTTTTCAAAACCCAACTTCTGGAGATGTGGTCTCATAATCCAGCTTTCTTTTATTTCACTTGTTAAAACTTTAGACATCAAAGAATACTTTAGGTTCTGTTAAAGTACATAATTATTTTAAACATTTCAGATTCTCGTTATGCCTAAGCCTTCATAAAGTGTGAGTTTAAATTGTGATTTTACATTCAGAGGTTGATTGTACTTTATAGTTTAATTTTTCTTTTTAATGATTGTTCAGAACAATTGTTCATTCCGACATTTTGTTACAGTGTAACACATTATCCAGTACATTAGCAGACCATTTTAACTGTTTGGAAAAATGCCAGCATCTCTTTAAATGTGCTTTGAGCATGCAAATGAAATCTACAACAGCTTTTGGCCGGGAGATGGTCAGTGACGCAAGGAACACCTCGGGATCAGGCAGCAGGAGACACCAGAAACCAGCTGCAGTTTGCAGGGATTCTGCTGAAGCAGCTGCTCCTCAAAGCAGCAGGCTTTGGTTGTCCCTAGCACTCCTCTCCCGCTCAGGGCAGTTCTTCCCGAGGCACAATGTGCCCGCTGGGTTGTTATTTTGAGTACAATTTGCAGGTGGATTCCCCAGGGTCTCTGCAGCCACCACCAGGGGACAGCGGCTGCCCTGGTGCGGGACGGTCCTCGCGCTGGCCCAGCCTCGGTCCCGAGCTCTGCCTGGCACTCGGGGATCCCGTTCCTGGGGCAGGAAGGAATTACAGATGAACCCGCTCGTGTGCAGCCAGGTGAGCTGTCTCACACACCGAGCCTGCCGAGCCAGGGGAGGGCTGTCTCCAGTCACTGCCATCCTCAGCATCGGATCCAGCGAGAAGAGCCTTTGCTTTTGTGACAGTTGTTTCAAACCCTGCAAGGTGAGGAAAGTGCAGCCATAAAAATACCCACATCTTCTGACAGCTTGTGCCTTCCCACGGGCAACTTCCCTGGAGCAGGACACGCACTGTGCCATGGTCTGTCATGGGGTCATTGCCTGCTGCAGTGACCTTCAAGTGCTCCAGCCACCCATCAAGATCATACTTGTTGTTAGCAAAATATAAAATTGATTACAATTAACAGAGATAAATAATTTGAAATGGAAATGTAATTGAGCTGAGATGATGAAGAAATTAATATTGAATCTAATGAGGCAACTTAAAATACTTCAAATTAAGATTACTTTGATTCCTTATACTAATTGCCAATTTTAAATATGCAACAGGGTTGAAATTTAGGAAGACAATGTTGGCACCCTTGAGCCATCCTTCCATGGTTGCATTCGAGCAGCCAGACAGTGATGTGCCATACAAGACCTCTCAGCTTCCACAGCCGCACTCAGATGGAAACTCTAGAGTACAGGAAAATCAGTACCAAAATTTCTCCTGGCCTCCACTGGTCCAGAATATCACTATTCATACTTTAGTGACTACAAAAAAATGTCTGACAAACCTATTCTCCAACTACATGCAGAAGTATTTTCTTCTCAGCTAAAACCGAAGTGGTTAGAACAAGAAAACTGGTTTGGTTTCTAGATACCTTTTTCCATAATCCCTAAAGATCAATTATAAAGGAAAGGAATATCTTTGCAGCTGCCCATGGGCTGGTGGGTTTTACCAGCCCTGCAGAGGCAACAAGCCCCAGAAATATCCCCTGGAGCGCCCACAGAGCTGCCAGGGACTGCCTGGTCTGAGCCTGACATTGTTATCTGATTGTTCTTTTAGCTGAGTTACAGAGAACCGAAGAGCTGTCTTGGGGATTTTTCGGGAAATAGAAAATTTTTATGCTTTGGCTGACACTGTGAGCTCCTGCTTTTAGAAAGGTGTGATAGACTCTTTGTGGGAAAATAGATTTCCTTGTGCTGTAGTTTTGCAGTTCACTCCTATATGATTTTTTTTCTTTGTATCATACACAATGCTGACACACAGATGTGTGGTGTGGTTTTACAGACCTTATTCCTCAGCCTTTTACCCTTCTGTCCTATATTGTCAGGAGAAAAGAAATGCTCTTGTATATTTTCACTATGATAAAGCTTTTAGTCCACTGGTTCCTTTCTACTTTACTAATCTAATGTTCACATGTCTTTTTTTTAAAAAAATGATTAATTTAGAAATTACATTGGTAGATTTTATGTGACCTTGTTATTTTCACAAATACCCGCCCCAGCAATTTGTAGTAAATATCTGCAGTCTGAAATCTAAGATAGCTGGCAGCTATGTCTAAAAATAGCAACCTTTCCATGGTACCTTCCAGACTTTCTTAGCTGCTTGAAGACTTTGGTTACAACAGTTGATATTTTTGTCATCTTTCCCTCTGCAGATTCTCAGAGCTGTCCTGTGCTTTGCCCCTGGGGAACAGAGGTGAACAAGAGTGTGATGGAAATCAACAACTGAAAAACCAAATGTGAAAACATTGGCCCTTCTCTTGGTGCTTTATTTAAAAATGAGACATTTGCTTATCTTGAGTTCTTATGTGGAAAACCTCAGGGACACCAAGGTCCCCATGGCGTGTGGGCACTCTCCACTAGCCCTGGTGCACAGGGTCTGTGTCAGGCACCTTTGAGCTATGCTGGTAATAATAGCAAAAGAAAAAAGTTTAACCCTGGTACAGGCAGTAATGTACATCTAAATATACATCTCACTTTACACTTTCAGTGTTACACTCATTGACAAATACAACAGGTTGTTAAACAATCTGAAGACAAATCAGATTGTTAAGCAATCAGATTTCTTAAAAATTTTTCCTAGTAGAAAGAATGCCAAAGACTTCAGTTTTGATGTAAAAAGCAGAGTTAATCTTTTACTAATGATTCCAAAGCTTTAAAAATGCACTTAAAATTTTGTTTATTGCCATATTTAATTCTAAATTTCAAAGAAAGTGATATCATGACTCACAGCTGCTTGTATTGTCTAGCATTATTCCCAGGAAGACTAATCAACAGATTTGATGCAAAAGATTAATTACAGTCCTCTCAGGAGACAGTTTGTTTACTAAACAATCAACCATATGCAAATTCCTGACTTACCATGCCATGTTTAATGACTTCTTGAGGGAGGGTAACAGTTTGTTTTTGTTTTCACACAATTATTTCAGATGTGAAGTTGCTTTTAGGGAAGAGGTGGAAGTGGTTGAACTTTATTGTCCAATGCACTGAAGGAAGACGCTTTCTGTGGAAGCCAATGGAGCTGGCTTCCGCATTCACTTTTAGGGTAAAAAGCCACAGCAATCTCTTTTTTGCCCTGTTGCCAGTGAGTGCTTTGCTGCTTGTTTCCTAGTTATTAGTATTTCAAATATATTTGTTCTCCCAACATGACCCACCTTTTGGGGGCATCTTGGTACTTAGTTAATAAATACTGAGAATTCTATTTACATATATATACAAAGAACACTACATGTATTGATTAAAAAATGATGTAATATTATGCTATATGTTCTGTACATGCATAGACAATACATACCCTGTGTACAACATACGTGTGTCTATTTGTGGAACCATCTACAGGAATCTTGTATAGTCAGAGGTGTTTTAACTATAAAGGAAAGGTAAAAGCAATCCTGCTGAATAATCTAATAACAACAGCCTAATAAGTCAACCTTTATTCCCAGCCTTCTTTCTTTGTATGCCTGGAATCATATTTCACATAACATTTAAAAAGCAGGACATTTATGACAAATGTCATTAATCTCAAACTGCTAAAAGTGCAATTTCAGTGGCTGAGCTTAACATTTACACCATCACAAGTTTCCTATACTATTAATTTCTTAACATTATCAACCCCATGGACATGGGCAATATTGATATATGGAAACCATTTGGAAGTCTGTTAAATTTAATGGTAGAAAGAGAATTCAGTGGGTCTAGAAAACAACTTTAAAAATACCTAATTTTTCAATAAATTAGGAAAATAGACACTGTATAAAGGGTAAAACAATTTCTTTCTTTTTTGACTCAGAAAATGTTAAACTTTTTAGACTAAACTTACTACATTTTCTGTAATTTACTATATGACATAATATGAGCAGACAGGATGCATGTAGAGATAAAGCTCTACAAATCCAGGCTGAGAACCTTGCCATGATGCATTTTTAACTGATGCTAATGGCTTCTCACATCCATCCCCCATATTCAGGATGACTGACATATTGTCACAAGCAAAAGAGCTGCAGATGAAAAATAAATAGTAAACTTGTGAGATCCAATAGCAAAAAGTCTGTCTGGCCTCAGCTGTGGAGCATAAAACAAGTGCTATTAGTGGGAAAATGCAAGAACTGTCTTAAGAGATTCCGCAAGTTGTTTTCGGAGGTCCTCTGGGAGGTGTTGAAATGACTCCAAAACACCCAGAGGAGTTGCTGGTCACAGGAGAGGTAACAACAGAGCCCTTTGCTCTCCAGGTCATCCCTGAGCTGCAGCATCTCCCGAGGACACGGTGGGTGTGACAGCCCCGTTCACACCAGTGCTGGGGGCCCTGGTCCTGGGAACCCTCCTGTATCCAGTGCTGATGTTGGTCCCTCACCCCAGGGACCCTCCTGTGCCCAGTGCTGATGTTTGGGGATCTCTCACTCTGGGGTCCCTCACCACAGGGACCCTCCTGTGCCCCAGCGCTGACACCAAGGTTGTGTGTTCAATCCCTGTATGTGTCATTTGCTTAAAAGCTGGACTCAGTGATCCTTGTGGGTCCCTTCCAACTCAGAATATTCCGTGAATCTGGACTCTGTGTGCTGCAGCAAACCAACAGGCTGGGCACTGCAGGGAACCACTCCACCCTCTGCTCTTAGTCTGTACTTTGTATCTCTGTGTTATTTTTATTCCAGAGGATTCTCATACAGTTACAGCCTTTGCAGCTGGTACTCTGTCTTCCCGTTTTAATAAAATATAGGTAAGGCTGGACACTTTTTTTAAAAGCTAAATATATTATATGACTTATTGGAGCAGTTATACTGGCACTTTAAAAGGCAGTTTTACTGCCACCTCAGCAAGTGTCATTTTAGCATAATTGCTTCTCAAGTAATATAGGATGGTTGCAGATATATATTATGTAATCACAGAAAAACATTAATAAAGAGGCTCCTTTTGAGGGATTACTTTTTCAGGCATTGAAGGCTCACTAGAGCTAAGCTAATCAATGTCAACTTTAACATAGAAAATATTTTTATCAGTTGCTTTGATACTGGGAAATGTAGGATGATTTTTCTTTTTTACCCCGAAGAAAAATTAATCAGCAAACCAGTTAGTGAGAGGTATGGAGCTCTTGTACCAGTATGGGTGTTTTGGATAACAATTTCTGAACGTGGATATGTATGGGTGTCTTTTTGAGCCTTTGTTTGATATATTTCTCATTGTTCTCCCACATCCAGGAGACACTTGCAGGACCTGCCCAGCCCAGTGCACTCTCCTGGAATTCCCCATCACCTCAACAGGTCCTGGAGGAGGTGGGTCCCTCTCGGTGTTGTCCCCTTCCATGAGGAAAGTGGACTAATTTTAACCACATCATCATCCCATCTAAACTGGTATCAACTAAGAAGTAGCTGCCAATTGACTGAAATGCAGGGTTTTGCTAAGGAATATTTACTTGTGTGTACAGATGCCAGGAAAACCCAGGCCTGGATAGCATGGAATGGGTGATGCAGCGTAATCCAGGTGTCAGGGAACAGCATCCCTGAGTGAAAGGGAACAGCATCAGTAAGGTTTGGGTACTATCAAGCACAAATTACTGCATAGTTTGCTATTATCATCAGCTTTATTTCCCTCTTTCAGCATTTCACATCAATCTCAGTGCAAAGTGACAGACAGCTGGGGGATCTGATGGCATTACATGAAAATTATACAAGCCACAGAGAGAATAAATGTTTTTCCATCTATCTTTCTGTCAATGGCCTTGGGAAGGATCAGCTGCAGATAAATAACATTCAGCTCCACCAGGCATCACCACTTCTCTCTGAGGAACATGAATTCCAGGAGATAATGAAGTCTGGAATAACCTCATTCAGTGCTCTGGGGTGTTGAGGTGCGGGGTTATTCACAATATTAGGACCTGGCCCATTGCCTCCACCATGTACCATTCTCTATCCCACCTGTTGGGGAATTGCTGCTGGCTGCCTGGCTTATTGAAATATCGAACACTATTACCAAGGTTTGGATGGCCTGTGTATCTTAACTGCACAGCAAGCATGTTTATGTGACTTGTGAAAATTGTCAGTGTGTGGACAGCAAAAAAGCTGTCTCCTAATTTATATGAATTAATGCCATGTGTGAAGTTCAAAGAACTAGATGAGTCTTTCACCCATGGCAAGGGTTAATAACACAGCTAAACCCAGTCATTACTGTGGTAACCAGAGATCTCTCCAGATGTAAGTCACAAACTGAACCGCAGAATTTGTGATTTCAGTAGCAGTTACAGAAGAATCAGCTATTGGAAGGAGCTGGGGGCTGGCAGAACTCAGGACCTGCAGCCCCATGAGCCGTGTCCGGAGCTGAGCCCTGGCACAAGTCACAGCTGGGGACTGCAGTGGGTGCTGAGCTGGCGGTGACATTCCTGACTCTGCTCTGTTGCAGGTTAAAATGCCTGCCTCAGAAAACAGCGTTCTGGGTAGGGATAGAAATAAGTCAAGGAGCTCCTTGGCTAAATCTGGAGTTGCTCCAGCTTTGAAAAATAAAAAAACCCCATAAATAGCAAAGTTAGAATCCCCCTCAATACACAGGACAAAGTGGATTTTGAATCTTACCTTCCATTTCACATCTGGTCCCTAAACTACTCTTGATCTTGAATTGGACAGGGAAACTGAGGCCACAACAGAGAGTCTGGGGAGCGATATATTTAAATTCCTAAAGGGGATGCAGATCCTTAATTTACATACAAAAAACAAACATGCACACACCTATTTTGCATGACAAAATTGGTAAGGAGAGGGAAGAGATGTAAATTGCACAAAAATGATTTATGTTAATCAAGACCAGAGGTGCCTGTGATGATCTTCAAAGGGTACAAATAGATGGTGGTGTGAATGGAGAATGAGATGACAGGCAAAATTCAGTTTTGACATATGCAAAGTAATTTGCACAGAGGAATTAATTGGAACAATTTATACTCCTGGCTAGGCTCTAAATTAACTGTAATAACCCAGAAAAAAAGATCTTTGTATCACTGGGAAAGCTCAAAGACTTAACATGTAGCTACTTTCTAAGGACCAAGAGTCATTAGAATGCAGAGGAAACAGGATAAAATAGCAACTGGAAGTATTGGGACGCTGTCAAAGAAATCACTGTTACTCACCTGAAATAATCTGTTCAGGTCAGTGTGTCTCAAAAAGGATGTAGATGGAATAGCTGGATTCACAGATCAGTTCTGGAAATGACTAAATATTTGGAGAGAATTTACAGGGTCTGCGGGGCTGAAATGGCCTGAATTTATTGTGAGATGAAATGATTAAGTGGGAGACCTGATAAACATAAGAAATAATGAGCAGTGTTATGAAATCAAATTGCAGGTGTCTGCATATCCTTTATCATGGAGCAGAAAACAGGAGGTCTGTCATTGCACACAGACGGGAGCAGGTTCAGCAGAACAAACACAGGGAGGTCGTTTTCCACACTATTTGCTGGAGAGACTCATTTCTGTGAGCTGTCAATAAGGCCAAAACCTGTGTCAGTTACAGCAGATCAGACATTCATGGGGATAACAGGAACCTCCAGACCTCTTCCAGAGAAGATTAAAACCCAAGCAAAACCATTTGCAGCGGATAAAGGTCTTTATGACCCGAGCCTTGAGCCGGGATCTGGTTGGTGTCCCAGACACCTGCAGCATGGGCAGTTCCTGAAGGGCACTGCTGCAGCCCCGTCTGAGGGAGGGGAGCGTGGGCACAGCGAGCCTGGAGAGCCGGGGGTCGTCTGGCAGTCCTGGGGAGCGCAGCACAGGGCAGAGACCTGCACAGCAATCCAGGAGCTGGTTCCACGCAGGGCTGAAATGGCGCCTGCTGCACCCTTGGTGTGGGCACCACGATGTGAGGGGCACCGCGAGCCCCCTGAGCCAGCACACCTGTGGACAAGGTGTCCTGGCTGTGCCCCGGGGGTGTCTGCCCGCCCTGCCAGCACACCTGTGGACAAGGTGTTCTGGCTGTGCCCCAGGGGTGTCTGCGCGCCCGGGCAGCAGGGGCTCCTGTGAGGCTGCAGCAGGAGCAGAACCCACAGCCGTTCCCAGTGCTGGTGCGCTGTCTATTCCCCCAGGCAGAAAGAACCACCACAGAACAGACAAAAGGTCAGAGGTCTCCCAGTGACCAGCTGCTCACATGGGAAAGGTTTTGTTTCAGTGGTCGGGGGACTGCAGATAATTTCAGAGGGATCAGGATGTTTGGCCTCTAGCCTGAATTTCTCTACTACCAATAACATGAATTTGCTTTCTTCACTGTAGAAAAGAAGGAAAAAATTTTGCCAAATGGAAAAGACCAAAGTCATGAAGGAGGAAAGTTCTGGATTTTTTTAAGCTTCAGTTCATAATAAGTAATGAAAATTTGAAAGCATGCTGTTGGGAGGAGAGGGTTAAAACCAGGTGATTTGGCAGGGAAAGAATAATTTCACTCCAAGTGGCCTTGCAGCTGGGAATATGAAGAATGTCAGTGTGGGAGAACTCTATTTATTATGCCCAGTGCTGTTCATCCTCTGCCTGTTTTGAGAAGTACAATTCCTGTGTAGATATACCTCTCCCATAGATGTGCTTGTCTCCTGCTGGGAGAGAGAGATCATAAAAGCACAGCCTTGTGATAAACTGTGTGAAGTCCTTTAATACATTGGGGCAGACAGCAGATCCCCCATTGCCTGTGGGATGAGCTGAGCCTGGCAGAGCCTGTGTCCTGTGTGTCTCTGTCCCTGGGATGAGCTGAGCCTGGCAGAGCCGGTGTCCCGTGCTGGGATGAGCTGAGCCTGGCAGAGCCGGTGTCCTGTCCCTGGGATGAGCTGAGCCTGGCAGAGCCGGTGTCCTGTGCTGGGATGAGCTGAGCCTGGCAGAGCCGGTGTCCTGTCCCTGGGATGCGCTGAGCCTGGCAGAGCCTGTGTCCTGCGTGTTTCTGCCACCCAGCGTTGTTAGTGAGGTAGTGAAATGAATCTACTCTGCATTTCGGCTGCGGTTTGGTGGTTGCCCTGGTTACCTGTATGTGTCAATTCACACACAAGCTGAGAAATCCCCTTTAGGTATAAACTCCAACAACATCTTAATTTGATTTTTGAGTAAGCTGGAGAAGTCTCTAAAAACTACTCTGAAGGTAATTTCTTCACTTGCTTTGACAGAATTTATCATGTGTTAGTTTTAAAAACAATTAATTACAGTACATTATGGAATGATTGGCACGATGTGTGGTACCTGTCATCACCACAACTCCTGCAGAAAGGACCCATCACTTGGTGGGAGTATCAGTTTCCTCAAACTTTAGCAGGGAAGGGAAATACAGGGGATCTCAGGAATAAGATCTATTTTCTGAAGTGTTTCCCTATGCAAAACCACTCCCGCTGGCATTAAAATGTAAAAATGTCTGTGGTGCCTTGTTTGGGAACTGGGGAGGAGTAAAAGGATAGTGTCACAAGGAGCATTTGCTCTGGCCTTTGTTAGACTCAACATTACCAAAATGAAAATCATCCACTTTGTCTTGTCTTCTGTGCTTAATATTGAGCTTCAGAGTAGCAATGTTTTGTTTGTTCTTTTTTTTCCCCCTACCCTTAAATGTCCTTTACAGCCTGTGCGTTAAAGCCCCATCATCTAAATTCCAGCTTCCTCAGCCATCAGGACGGCTGAGCAAAGAGGGTTCTGTGGGGAAGGATACCGAGAGAGATCTCATCCTCATCTTGTACCACCCTGAGAGTGTTCCTATGTGAGATTGTTCATTTTTCTGGTTGGAAGAGCCTTTTTGCCTCCAGCCCCAGTGGAGGACAGTGAAGTGGTCACTGTGCCTCTCTTTGCACTCCCTGCTCTCTGTCAGCACTGGGGAGGACAAGGCAGGACTGGGTGGGCTCAGAACAGCTCCCAGTTTGCATTTGGGACTAAAGGAGGTCCAAGCAGAGTGGTCATACAGCAAGGGGGAGGCGCTGGAAGCTGCATCCCTGAGCCAGCGGCATAGAGGGACTTGAAGATGAAAGCGGGAAATGGACCAGGAAGTGCCGTTTTAGTTTGGAAGTGGTTGCTAGAAAATATGGGAGAAGCAAACTGAAGGGAATAAAGCCAGTAGGTCAGGGCTGTGGTAGGGCAGGAGTTAAGGCTGATGTTTCAAACCACACATTCAGTAGTGTTAGAGGCAGGAGAAAGGAAATGCTTCAGGTATCTAAACTGGGGCTGACAGCCTGGAAAAATTCCTAAGAAATTAAGAATAAACTCAGAGACTCTTGTGGAGAGACTGCTTGTAATATTATTGCCTTTAACTTCCCTGTAGGCTTGTGTAGAAGAGATACTGAAATGCTGAAGGACAGATCAAAGCATTTTAAAAGAATCTCTTCTTTTTTGCAAAATTACACAGGCCATTTCTCTTACATGTAAATGAGCTGTTTAGCATTGCGGTAATGCCTAAACCTCCTGCCTGTTTTATAAAAGAACAAGTAAATACACACATGAGATTTCAGAAAGACAAACCCCAAACCGCCCTCTGTCAGCTGCCTTTCTCTCAGCTTCAGTCCAGTCTGGCTCATCCACACCGGGATCCTGCAGCAGGGTGCCACGCGGAGCCGGGCAGCTCTGCCCCGCACACCGGCACCGCTTGCTGCGCTCCCCACAGCCAGGAGGGGACTCAGCCTCCGACGCTGAAATGCCGGTTCTTCTCAGAGATGTGCAATGTCAAACCCTCGGTGGGCACCAGGCTCTGACACTGCATGGAGCCCACTTCAGTGCCTGCTCCAGATCACGTAACACGCTCCTGGTGAGGCACATGTGCTGCTAACGATGCACAATGAATACATCTTCTAAAGGATGTGCAAGATTTATTCCTTCATTGATTTGCACATATAAAAAGCATGACATTTACACTTTGAGCAGTGGGACTGAGAGTGAAGCTGGTCTGGATTTTTTTTATTCTCTCCTGCTTTTACAGCCTTTCTGTTTTCTTTACAATGTGATTATATGAGCAAGCAATTGGATTACTGAGAGCATCCAGCTCACATTTCCTCTTTTGAAAAGAGCTGTGAAAATCTTTATACCTGTGCCAAGAAAGAAACAGGGATGCCATAAAGTAACTGTCTAGCCTGATATCTCTGCAATCTGATTATCCATGTGAGTGCACTTATGTTCAAAAGCACTGTGTTCCCTGTTTCTTTATCTAGCTGTTTCTCAGAAAGGTCTTTCTATTTCATGTGTTTGAAAGATCTGCTAGTGAGGGGTGTCCTTCATGTCAAGTAATTAGCTTTGTGAAATGCTCTGCCTCCCTCTTCTTAGAGCTCTGTCGCTGGGGTTCCCCTCTACAGATGTCACATGTGTCCATGGAGGAACCCTCACATCATCCCTCTCTGTGCCAGGGACGTGGGTGCTTCTGAAAGCAGAAATCACTTCATGGACTTTGCTTTAAGTGTGTGTGGTGAGGGCAGTGAGGGCAGTGAGTGTGGGTGTGTTTGTGCGTGGTTGCTGTGTCTGGGTGTGGATTTTCCCCCAAAAGACAACAAAACAACAACTCTGGTAAATTCATTGGAAATGAACTGTTCTGAAGGATGCTACTTGAATAAGAGAGATAAAATCCTACAAATCCCTAGTCATACCCCAATATTCTTTGAGAAAATAATGCATTATTGTGTTTGGGTGTTTTCATTACTATTTTTTATTGTACCATCAGTTCTGCCCCAACTCTAGTGGCTTCTTTATTCAGGAGAAAGCAGCGGACAGCAGCAGCCAGGAAGGACACTTGTAACAGAGAGTAAGCAAGTGTGCTCTGTGCCATAGGACCGCAGTGGGGCTGCTGCAAGCCAGCCAGAGCAAATACAAAGAGGGGACTGGAAAAGCAGGGTAATGGTGGTAATGGAATTTGCACAAAAAAGTCCAGATCTGGAATGGTAATAATGCTGAAGATGGCACGAGGTAGTTACTGGCACAGTCAATAAAACAAAAGGTGTGCAGATGAACAAAAATGTGTCTAAAAAACTGCTGCTTCCAAAAGCCTGCTGAAAATGTTTAGCTTGCTGAAACAGAGAGCTGAGGAGCATAAATACAAATGAACATAGTTTCAACTTTTTTAAACCACATTATTCTCTGGCAAAGTGAAATGAGAAATTAAATACAATGATAAATTCTGTAGTTAACCAAAGGGAAGTATTGACCAAAGCTGAGCAGAAATAGTGAGAAGTGGAAGAAAATGTGTTTTCTAACAGGCAAAATATGAGAAGGAAGTAAAATCTATCACTTTTGCTCAGAGAGCTAAATAAACCTACATCCAAGACTCCGAATAAATCTGGAGCCACTGATGGAAAATGTGTACCCAGCTAGAATGTGGAACAAAGTACTGCAAGCAGTGGGAAAACCACAGGAAAAATGGACCTGATGCCTTGTGGGTACAGCACTGGTACCACACAGGGGAGCAAAGAGGAACCCTCGGCATCCTGTCAGCAAAACTGCAGAAATGTGTGACTACTGGGAGGATACTGGCTATAACTGGTGATTATTAGTGGTTTGCTTCATTTACTGTTTTAACTGATAAACAATGTAATTTCTTTTCCATTTATTTATCTATGCCTAATTGATCAGGATTAAGTGAGCAGGACAGATAATGAGGGTTACTGGTCTGAGGTTACTGAGCTAACTATGGAACTGATTGATACTTTATAGCATTGGGGTTAGATTCATTAACTGCCTCCCCTTGAGCAAAGCCGAAGTACATTTTCTGCGTGTGAATTGACTCAAAGTGAATTCAAACTGCTACGTCAAATTCTTTGTCTTTCATATGCAGAGGGGGAATAAAATGGATTTAAGTATTTTCCTTAAATGTTCGTAAAGATTCTGTTTTATCAGTGTCATGAATGAATTCCTTTCCATTTTAGATGTGCATATTTTCTACTTTGTCTCTGTTTCATCTTATTGGCCCCAGCAGGAATGAAACCAGAAACCAGATCTCTTCTCATACTAAACTGAACGGGAAACCAATAATGTTAATCACTCGCTTGATTGCCACTTTCTGCAGTGCTGCTCTGGAGAGTTGCTCTTCCTGCACCATGCTGATCTGTGCAGAGGGGAGACAGGGTGTTCAAGATGCCCTATGGTGTATGAACATGTCAAATGAACTCCATGAACATGTCAAACGGACTCCTTAGTGAATGCTGTAGATAAACAGCAGCCAGCTCAATTCTGCTAACCCTATTCTTTTGTCTGAGTAAGGTTGCTTAATATAAGTAACTAGAACTGAACTAAAGCTTGAAGTATTAAGCTTGTAGGTTGAAGTTTTCAGTCTTATCTTAGACTGAACTTGCCTTGAGCTCTTGCCTAGTTATGTAAAAGGCAGCCCTGAGGCCAGTGCAGATGGGGAGATAAGGAAGCCACAACATAAAGTCAGCTGCTGACCCACTGTGAGACACAGGAAGAATCCAGGGAGGTGCTAGAAGACTTCAGACCAAAAACCAGCTTTGGACAAAGAGGTGTGTGCAGGGTGTGTGAGGAGTGAGTGAAGATCAGGTGCCTGCACTGTCAGGGTGTAAAGGGCCAGGGATTCCTTTGTTTGGGGTCTCTCCCTGGAGGCACCCAGCTCCAACTGTACCAGTCAAATAAATTGGATTTAAAAGCTCAAACCCTGCTGCAGAATATCCAGGGCAGAGACATTTCTGTACCAGTGACCTCACATGCATCCCCACAAAGACCAGCTGAAGGCCAATCTCTGCAGACACCCTTTGGGGCTTTCTTGTAGCAGCACACTCATAACAGGGTGTTCAGAGGGCTCCCAACACACCCCTATGAGCAGAAGTGATTGTCTGGGTCAGCAGTGGGGAGCTGGGCAGTACTATCTGTAATATCTGCCCTAAACACACCCTGTCCCAGGTCCCAGATGAAGCAGCCAGGGCTTTAGACCATGTCTTTAAACATTCTGCTGCCCGAAGCTAGTGGAAAGCATTCCTATTTACTGATGACTTTAAAAAGGCTTTTCAGAGAGTGCCTATAGCTTCAGGGATGCCTGCTTTCATTTGTGAAGGAAATAATGGTGTTTTTCTCCAGGACGCATTTTGGCTTGTCAGTAAACATCACCGTGGCACCAGCCTGCTCTTGCCTCAAGTTGTGAACAACGCTGCACTGCTTGTGACATGTGATGTTCATGCAGATCATTTGGTACAGTCTGGGAAACCTAAAATGCAGTTCAAAAGGACTGGCAGAGATTATTTAAATGAAAATTTCTAATATTTGTACTCCGAACACAGCAGCCCCTGCATCTGACACAGGCTGACTGGTGACTGTGGCCACCACATGCCCGGAGCCAGCGGCTGCTGCTGCCAGAGAGGATTTAACTCCACTGGCAGAGCAGATTCATTGGATTCAACTAAAAGCACTTTAGTGATAAACCAGGAAAACTGACAGGGCTGTTTTTGGGAGCAGGTCTCCTCTGCAGGTACTGCTCGACCTCACCAACCAGAATCTCTGCAAAGCTGTTTGTTTCGCCTGCTAGGGAAGGTTTTCCCACAGATGTTCAGGTAGCCTAAATAGAAACTAATTTGAAAGCTGAAATGGAAATATATTTATGGTTCATGAGGTACAGAAGTCCATGGAGAGGCCAGACAAGGCTGGATTTATTTTTATGGCTAAGAGCTATTTAGGCTTCGGGTTGTTTGTTACCAACTTGCAATTCTGAATATTTTGATTAGTGCTTGAAGTCTTATTACTTGGTTTGCTACATTAATGCCTGCAGGAACAACGACTGTGCTTTGGAAAACTCATGTTTATAGAGCTTTTAAAATATACAGTCTGCCTCAGAGAAGATTAAAGTGTTGCTCCTTTCCTTATCCAGGAATTGACAAAAATGTAACAGAATATATTTCAGCAGAAGGAGTAGCAGAAGAAGCAAATATTATAAATTCCAGAGCCAAATATTATGATTTCTTGTTCTCAGGTACCCATGAATTTTCCAGACAGATGTGTGGGCCAGGCTTTCCCATGACACTATCAGTTCGAATGACTCATTTCTGGCTGTTTTAAAGGACTACTAAAAATATTCTTTCATCTGTACTGCTTGTATAGGGGTAGTGAAGGTGACTGTGGAAGTTATACATACAGAACATCACTGTGGGAAGAGAAAATATTTTAGATTGGTTTATTGATGAAAAGGACTGCAGACAGAGGCTGAAACCACTAAGAAATGTGTTTTGGTGGAGCACACAGAAGGGATGTGGAGATGTGTGAGACATGGAGGCAAGGGACCACCCACCCCTGTGAGGAGTGGGAGACCCCAGTTCGTGCTCTACCCTCCAGAAGGGGAAGTCACACACCTGAGCTGCACCGTGCTCTGGGAGGCAGCTTGTTTTCCTTTTACACGAAAGACATTAAAGCAAACACTCACCTCTACTTTAATTTTCCTCCTGTCTCTGCATGGCTGGTGGGTAGAGAGGGAGAGAGGGAGACTGCACTGCTAGCAAGGAGTTGGTAATTTGAAGCTGCCAAGTTTATGGTACCTGGGTGCCTGGTGTTTATTTTCCAAGTACCTAGCCTTGGAGGGCATAATCGACTTCCCCTCCTGTTCGGAGCTGTGCAGGGAGAGGCTGGGGAAGGAGGTTCTGGAAGAAGCAGAAGAAGGGAGAAGCATTTACCGAGCCAAGGCAGGCCAGCCCTTCGCTGCCCAGGTGAGGACAGAGCCCTGCTCGTGCTGTGGGTGCTGCCAGGGAAGGAAGCTGAGGAGCACACGCGGCTGAACATCTTGACTTCTGCTTGCAAAATGCTAATAGAGTGCACTGTGCTTTTCTTCAGTCACAGCTTATTCAAGTGAGACCTTAAATTATAATTCAAAGTAGGATGCACTTGTCCTGTGCAAATATGATAATTGGTTCATAAATGTATAATAGTGTTAATTAGCATGTGATCTCTTGTAACACAGGAATGTGTGTTGCTGTCTCCTGAGCCCCTGAGGACAGCATGATGAATCACAATTCAGTGTTCCCACAGTACTCAGAAAGGAAAGAGCATCACTCACTCAGTTCAGGCTCTTTGGAAACTTTGAGCAAAGTAAGGGAGAAAAGAGGAATCTTTGCAAGGCCATATCTTTCTTGATGAAAAGCTAATAAAGCTCTAGTAGGATGACAGAAATATTTTTCTGTTCTACAGAGGGAGAAAAATCTTTTTACTCTTTGCATTACTCTCTGTCACATCTGGTGATCTATGGTCACATGAGTATGTCTGAGGAACATTCCTGTTTGTATCTGTCCTGGGGTGATTTTTATGCTCTGGTTTTTTTTTTTTTTTTNTACTTTTGTTTTTTTTTTTCCCTTTTCCCCTTTCCGCTGGGATTGCAGTTTTCTTTTTTGGGGGGTTTTTTTTGGACTGTTCGGCCTGGTTTTTTTTCCCTATCTGAACAATCAAACGATCTCCGGGGAGACAGTCAGTGGGACCCTTGCCAGGCGCTGCCGGACCCGCCGGCCCAGCCGGGCCGAGGCTTCAGGAGGAGTTGAACTAAAGAAAGGAGAGACTCTGAAAAATTCCACCATCTTTCTCCACAGTAGAGAAGATTTACTGCCTAATATTATTCAAGTTTGAGCTTTTTTTGTTTGTTTCGTTTTCTTTGTGCCTGAGTGCACCTTGCTTGCTAAATAAACAGTTCTTTTTCACGTCTCTCCAAGAAGATTTTAATTCCGAACCTTGGCTAGGGGGAGGGGCTGTAATTCTGCCTTTTAGAGAAGATACCTTTTCAGAGTCTCCTCCCAAAATTTGTCTCAAACCAGGACAGTATCCTAGCATGAAAGCTGTTGTATAAACCCAGCAGTTAAAAAAAGGCTGCAAGAAAAATGTACTAACACACATGCATGACCATGTTTAATATCAGTTCTAGTTGCAGGAATACAGAAAGTCACATCGGAAGCATAAATATATGGGTTCTAAGAACAAATGGCTCCATCCAGAAGACTTGTAACACTCAGTGTGGTGTCATTCATTATTCATGCAGCTGCTCACTTTGTTTCTCCTCAAGGTTTGTTTGAACAGTTGTTTTCACTTGAAAGATATGCTCAGAAGCAGCTGCAAGCAGATGGAGCTTTTGTTCTGCATCCACATCATGCTGGAGATGCAGGGGCTTTCACCCTGCTTGGCTCTATGACGTCAGTTTGAAGTGGGTATCATCCACGGTTTCCTGGTCTGAACAGATCTAAGAAAGGTGGCTTCTCTCTCTTAGTGATTGAAATTCTGCTTCACCTTTAACAATTTTTGATGCTCCTGAATATATTAGTGGAAAGAATAGAGAACACAACTTGATTCCAAAGGAAAGAGAGCTTTATACAAACCGAGGGCACATCCCCTCTCAGTTTGTTTTGTGTTACAGCAAAGTATCTTAGCTCAGAGATGTGTTTGCATGGCAGAGCTGCCATCAGCCTCTCTGCCAGCCCTGCAGGCTTTGGCTTTCCAAAGGATTATTCCTATAACCCATTCACACCCAAGACAGTTAAAATGCATATTGTTCTCATGAGTTCACAAACCATGGCAAGGCAACCCAAGCCCCACTAGGAGGAAGGAAGATGGGGATATTGTAGGAGAAAAGAAGGAATGAGCTGGCTATCCAGGAAACAGGGAGGCTGAAGGCAGTGGTGGAATTCCCAGGGGGTGCTGAGTCCCCCTCCTCAGGGTCTCTTGGCACAGCAAGGACAACATGGAGCCATGGGGACACGGGAGTGGTGCTGTGTGAAGGTTATGGAACAGGGGTCAGCGTCTGAGCAGGGCATTTTGTGTTTGAATCCCCCCATGGAAGCTGCTTCGCAGGGTCACAGAATCCCAGGATGGTCAGGCTGGAAAGGACCACAGTGGCTTATCTGGTTCCACCTCCCTGCTCAGCCAGGATCATCCCAGACATGTGACACAGGAGTGTGTCCAGACTGTCCTGAAATATCTCCAGTGAGGGACACTCTACACCTCCTGGGCACCCTGTTCCAGTGCTTGGTCACTGCACAGGGAAGAAGTCCTTCCTTAAGTTCAGGTAGAACTTCCTGGGTATCAGTTTCTGCCCATTGCCTCTTGTCTTATTGCTGGGCACCCTGGAGAAAAGCCTGGCTCCAAAAGAAACTAGAACTCTTGGGCCTTTTCTGTAGTGACAGGAGGATGTGCACAGCCTCTGGCTGTTCCTCTGCCCATGGGTTAAGGTCAGAAAAGAGATGATACAAAGCACTTTCCCCACAATTTGGTTTAAATTTACTCTACTACCTCAGCACTCATTGTAAAAAATAAGTTGTTGTGATGCTCTTAATCTGCACTCTGATGGCTGATATTTTTCAGCTTTAGAGTTTCCATTTCGTTTGTTGCCTCCCTTTGTATAAAGAGAACAAATGTCTGAAAATGGATAATAAAACATACAGCTGAAACAAGTACTTGGTTTAGGGAAAGGTTTCCTACTGCAGGACAACTGGAATTCTGAAATGACATTAAAATGTGGCTTCTGGATAGCGTCATATAAAACGAAAGTAAAAGCAAGAGGAGTAGCTGAAACAATCCCAGACAGACAATGGCTGAGTGTCTACTCCAGGAATTTACTGTGTCGAGGACTGAGCAAAGGATATTTCTCAGAGTCCAAGGGCACAGGAAGAACCCAGGCAAAAATAGAGTGAGTGGGTTTTGTGGAGTTTTTGTTTGTTTTATTGGTTACAATGCATGTATGCACCTCCAACCAATCTGCCACATATGACATCCCAACTGTGTAAACTTGGCTGCTTTTTTAAGAGAAAACTGCAGGAAAAATTTTGCAAAGATCTGCCTCTGGTTCTCTTGGCAGGAAAATCAGAAAGAGGGAAAAAAATAGAAAACTAAGCAGAAGCCTGATTCCCCAAGCATTGATTTAATAACATCCTTCTGGTGCTATTCATAGCCTGACTAGGTTCATTTATCTCACTGACCAGTGTGCTCAGCATTCCTCCTCTCAACAGCTTTAGTGCCTTCAGGACTTTCAGATAAATCTTTTTTTATCAGGGAGACAGGTCAAAATGTTTACACATAAAAGTGTGTAGTTTTAAGATAGACTCAGACTTGTTCTTTATTGCTCTGGAAATCATTGCCCTGAAAAATTCCTAAACTCAAAGCTGAGCTCTGGTGGCAGACTCAGGCTTTTGCTGCTTGGACAAATCCAGGAGGGGCCATGGGACACCTCCACACAGAAAACTTCAGCCCCTCGTGTACCTGTTCCCTGTTCCGCCGTAGGCTGGGTGGGCTGAGCTGAGCTGAGCTGCCCACGGGGGTGAGACCAGAGGAGCTCTGGCCTTTGGGGCCACCTGGGAGCTCTCTCCATCCGTGGGAGCCCTGGCCTGGCCAGCACCACCTGCCCGTGGGCAGAGTGACACGAGGACACAGGGGAGCGGCTTTGCCTCCTCCACATCCCTCCTCTTGTCCTCCCTCAGCCACGCCAGCACCTGCTCAGCCCCTTCCTTCAGTGTTTGCAGCAAAGTCCAGGCATGAAGGGAGGTCTCTCTCTGATGCGCTAATGCAGGGGACCCTTTATTAATGACCAACAGAAGGAGGGTCTGGCCTTTATGACTCCAGACAAATAGTGCCCCAGAGATGTTACTGGTAAGATTTCAACTGTCAGCATGGTTCTCTGCTGGAAAGATTTATCTGTGGATCTGCAGGACTGAGAGAGAGAGGAAATTTTCATTGCTTAATTCACTCCCTTATGATTCCTTGTATATGTATGCACACACGTGCAGCAGCCACGCGTTTTAGACCTGCAGTCCTAGAATAAAAAATATCCAATTGTGGTAGATCGAGTAAAAAATTTTAAAAAACTATAAAGGCCATTTCAATACCTAACATTCCTAGTGTGTTCCTTATTATAATTTTTTATGATTGTCTGGTTAGAATTAGGAAGTTTATTTTCCTTTAGGAACCTGCAGAGCTGGCAGTGGTGAGGAAAGTTGTGGTGTTAAAAAATGTTTGAAATACATCTATTTTTAACAACTTTGAACTACTAAGAAGAAGGTTAAAAAGAAAATAGAAATGATTAAGTAGAAACCTTCAAAATTGTTTTTTTACTCTCTCTTTTGTGTCAGTCTTGGTGTCTCAGCAGCAGTTTTTATCTCTGAAAACCAAAGAACCCTGGAACTCATCTCTGTCTTTGGTTGACTACAAACTCTCTGAAAATCTGCCTGGGTCTCTGTTTATTCATTTGCCCTAAAAGCGTGTTCTGCTGCGCTTTCATCGAGATACATTCTGTTTCTTTCCTCATTTTACATCAATGCCCTTATTGATGCTTTTCTATATAACAATTGCAATAACATCTCAAACAATGCAAGTTTACTCTGTGTGTTTTCCTTTATCTTAACTCCACCTAGTAAGTTTTCAGCTCTTTATCAAGGCTCTCAAACCTGGCTGTCAGGCTTCAGTCAGGTAATTTGCTTTCTGCAGCTTTGTAATGTAAGAATCTCTCTTCCATTAAAGACAAAAGGTTTAGGGAAATCTCTGTTCAAAGAAATAAAACAGAGACAAACCTGTGGGAAGTTCTGAGAGTTCTAAACCTCGGAGATAAACTTCTGAGCAACCTTTACTACTTAGCTGATATTTTGTTTTTCTTAGCAAGTAATTTATTTATAAAAAGGGAAAATATCATGGCAGGTCAGAAGAGCAGTTTTAAAATGTGCTGTGATGTCTGATGTGGACAGCCCAGCTCTGCTGCCGTTGTGATCCTGCTCAAAGGGTGTAAGGGCTGGGTGGCAGCCAAAGCCTCCGGTACCATCAGCATGAATGGTGATGGTGCTGGCCCTGGGAAAACCATGTGAGGAACACGCAAGAACCAGCAGGGTTTGATTTCTTTAAATAGTTAACACAGTGTTGTGAGCACTGTCTCAATGTGGGGGGTGTGTTTGTGTTTGTGGAAGTTTTCTCAGCAACAGCTATCTGGTGATGATGTTCAATGACCATGATCTGACATTTGGGTTTTTAATCCATTAGTCTTTGAGTGTTGCTTTTTAATGGCTTTTCATTAATTCCTAATAATGCCTTTTCAAATTCTGTAAGCTAAAGGAACTGCAAAAGCAAGTGTGGAGGTGTTGGCAGAAAACCATGTGTTTGTCTAAAGGGCAGTGGGGCCAGTGACCTGGATTTAGTTGGCTGCATTGCTTCTTAAATGAGACAAATTGGTGAAACCTACTCTCATTATGTAGTAGTCTGTTGTTAAAAGGCTTTAAATGTTCACCTCCATTTCTATTTACTTAGTCTGGCTTCATCTCACTTCATCTGTGAGATGCTTTTGACTCATTCCACTTGTGCAAGCAGAGCTAATTCCTGAATCTTGCCAGCCCCCAAATATTTTCCTTCTTGCCCATGTACCTGAAGCCCAGTAACACACTTCAGGAGGGGGAGATGAAGAAATTGCCTGGTCAGTAAAAAACCCTTTCACTGCATTATTCATGTCTTAACTGGAGATAAATGGCCATGTGTGACACAAGCAGTGATACATCATCTGCTGAATTCTCGCATTTTTATTCCAAGGCTCAGCCATTATGCAGCACCAAGGTCTCCACTGTGTAGGCAGTAATTGGCTGTGACCTAATTTAGATCCTAAATAACTCCAGGGACATGCCAGTGTGGCCTTCCAGACAGTCTCCATGACAGACAGTCCTCTCCTCATGCTGCCATGATCCCCTTCCTGTCCTTGTGCAGAGGGTTGTAAGGATTTCTGTCTGCCCAGGCTGACTGAGGACCAGGGCATGAGCCTGGCGGCCCAGGAGGTGACTGTCCCCTTTCTCTCTTTGTCATCACCAGTCCATCCCAGCTCAGGGGCTGGGGCTGTGGCAGGGAGGAGATGGGTGCTCTGGTGTGGTGGCCCCATGGGCCCATGGGGGTTTGCGTTTACCACGAACTTTTAACAATAATTTTTCTTCAGTTTTCATTCCCTCATTTTGACCAGATGTTGTGTGCCAGGACACCAAAGTGGAAACTGGTCTGGGCATGTGCCTCTTCAGCAGGAAGCATCATTTATGGATGGAGCCTCAGCAAACTTCTATTAATTGCTGGGTTAGAGTGAAACAAGGGAAGCAAGAAATGACTATGGACTGAGAGCCGTCCTGAGCAGGAATCACAGCATCCAAAAAATGTGTCAGATACTTAATAATGCATGACAGACTGGACAGGAGTGATAATATCCAGATACAGACAAAACTTAGCTGCTAAGAGAAAAAATTACAATAATAGCCCATATTTTTCTAGGTGTAGCCAGCTTGGTCCTCTCCTACAGTTTCCACCTTCTCCATCTTTATAACTTGAGCTGAAGGGTGTTTTCAGGTCTCATTCTTGCAGCTTCGAAAACAAGATACCTCCAGAGAAGCAAGATTCTGCATGACTCAGGAGTTTTGTGAGGTTCCAGAATCAATGACATTAGACAGTGCTGTTTCTAAGGGGAGAAAATAAAAAGTATTATAAATAGGGAGTATTTTTAGGGACTTAATTTTGTTGTTGAGCACTTTTACTACAGAGTTTCAACTGAGCAGCTTATCTTCAGTTGCCCTTAGGCTGCACATTTTCTAATTTCAAGATAACTTTGATGTTGGGGTTGGAAACAGCTTCACCTGATTTCATGTCACGGCTTGCAAGAGAAGTGGCCAAAAGCAAGCAAATGTGGGTCTTCCCAGAGAACAGTGCATTTCTTCAGCAACATTGGCTTGAGACCCGAAGTTTCTGTTTACTTCTATTAAAAAAACCCCAAAAAACAACAACTTTTGACCTTAACTGACATATTTAAGAGGCTATTTACTATGAGGATGATGAAAATAAAATGCTGTTTTGATTAATGTAGGCTTTTAAAGATTCTTTGGAAATTGGGTCACAATTTATATTGAAGTGTACAAATTTCTTTATAACTCTAAGTAAAAAACACTTAAAAAATATCAGTGATGCTAATGTTCTTTCATTGTTACTGATGTTTTATAATAATTTAAAAGACATTTCCCTAATGAGCTTACAGTTGTCTTTAATCTGTGTCACGTAATGAGCATTTTGCTGTCGCTTAATGAACATCCTTCTGTCACTAATCAGTCCTCCATCAACCACTGCAAGTAGAACTTTAACAAGAAGAATGAGGTATATGAAGCTTTTAAAACACTTTTCTGTCTATGTTTCATGATTTAGGAAAATAAATTAGTAAATTTTGTCTCCAGTCCTATCTAGAATCTCTAACAAAGTAATGAGGGGGGATAAAAAGAACAGGCATTTAGAAGTAAATGAAAGATTGATTCCAGGTATTTTGCCTACCTTTGATTTTACTTTGGTGGACTAGAGTGAATATTTATGAACATAAAATGTAACTTAGATACCCAATTCTCTTTCAGAAAAAAATTTCAAACAGAATAATTGATTTCAAATTTTGTAACACATGGTCCAATGTTCAGTTGCATCATCAGTCAGCCATGCAAGGGTCAGGGGCAGTGTCACACTCCGTGTAAAATTATGTTGTTTTGCTTTTCTTACAGAAGCCCACAGTTTTGCTGTTGATTCCCGTGGTGCTTAAATAGGTGTTGAGAAATGTCATTCCCAAGTAAGATACAAATTATAGCGGCAATCACGGAGTTTAGGCTGATATGAATAAATTTTCTGATTTTTAGAGTTGCAAAGAGAATTTCTCTTTCAATTAGTACCTCACTAAGAACCTTGAGGTGTTCAAAGAGGAATATAGTAAAAACAAACAAGCAAACACAAGCAAGTGAAGCTCTCCCCTGGGATATCCCCCTCCTGCGGTGACCAATAAATTCCTGCTGTGACCTCAGGACACAAATGAGCTGTCTCAGCAAGACACCCAGAGAAGTGTTCATTGTGATGAGTCTGGGAGGAAGGAATAGTGCAAAATTTAGAACTTGGCTATAAGCATGGACTGTGGGCATTTGCTTATAGTCCTGGAGTAAAGCCCAGAGGTGAATTTTGTGGAGTCATTTCAAAGGGAAGACCCAAGCATGCCAAAACTAGTGTCAGGAGCAGCGAGGACTGCGAGCTGAGCCCAGGGTCACACCCGTTCTCCTGACAGCCTGGGCAGGGAGAGCCACCAGGACCTCATCCAGATCTTGGCAAAGCTGCTTGTCCATCGCAGCTCTGACCATGGGCTGATGTCCCTCCCGAAATTCCCCTTTTCCCTTTCCCCTCAAAAATTGTCTTCATGTGTACAAAAATGGGTCATCTCAGTCATGATGAGCCACAAATCACTGAGCTTTTGCGGGGAATGGGATCAGGGAGCCCAAGCAGGAAAGCACAAGTGAAGCTCCTCCTTGGAGCCCTGGACTTAGAACTGCATCTACCATTCCACATCTTGGGACAGTTCAGCATGAATCCTGAACTCCTGCTGCCATCTCTGCTTACCAGTGCAGGGCTCCCTGATGCCACCTAAGAGACTTGCTTTTCCAGTTTTGAGTACGTGTCTGGTGCAATTGATTGACACAGCTGTCAATGAGTTGAAGTAACTGGGCTTTGTGTGCTTTCTGCTTGGCAGTAACAGGTAGGAGTATGTTTTAGGCATTCATTTCTAATATTCATACATAAACAGGAGCACATGAGCCCATCTAAAGATTTAGTTAGGGATTTAAAAGACATTTTACTTAGAAATGTTTATGTTTGGAAGGTGAAAGTGTCTAATCCGTGGGTGGTTTCTATAGGAAGGAGACACGTAAGCTCAGAGGAAGCCCTTTAGGCGTGTCTGATTCTCAGGCAGGTGACTGCCTCAGGCCCTTGGGAGGCAGCTGGCTCCTACTGGGATCAAACACACTCGTGCTGATCACTGACAATGTGATAATGTATTTCCTCTTGCATTCCTGTACTGCTGGGGTGTGGAGAGGGGCTCGCTGACAGGACAGCGGCATCCACCTGCCACGGCTCCATGCCCATGGGATGGCTTGGCACTGAGGCTGTGGGACCATGGGCTCTGCAGAGAGCGAACACTTGTGGGGGGCAGGTGCTGAGCTGGGACCCCCGTGAGTCCCCACTGTCCCAGGACCCCAACCCTGCCCTGGTCAACAGGCACTTCCAGCTGCCCTCTGGCTCTCCTCCAAGCTCTCCTGCCTTCCTCTCTGTCTGTGTGAAAGCTCCAGTGGCCTGGGCAGATGCTGTTTTGAGATTGGATCTTCTTATGCAGACGAAGAAATAAATATCCTTGAAAACCTGAAGTGAAGGCTTGCACAGAAAGATGTATACAATCTCAGCAATAAAGTACACAGCATATTGTGATTGTGGCATGAATTGCACTATAAATAATTTTATTTGGGTTCAGCAATGAGGTTTAACAAGAAACTGTGAGTTTATTTATTGCTCAGAGTGATTAATTGCATAAACCATTTGAATGTTAAAGTGTAAATATTTTCTTGGTAATAAACAAAGAACACATGTTATGTCTAGCCAGAGTGAGCATAGTACCAGTGACTGTGTTTTGTATGTTTCAATGGTTTCACTAATGGACCATTCATTCATCTCTTTTCCAGGAATTTGTTTCAGCATTCCATTTTCCTTTAAAGGCATTTGAATCAGGCTTAAAAAGACAGGGAATAAAATAGAGCCATCCCTTCTGCTTTCTCCTCAGTGTGAAATATTCTTCATCCACCCACAGAAAAGTTGATGGTTCCAAACTCCTGCACAGGAAATATATTGGAGTGGTTCTGGAGAGATGTTTGAAATATGGTAGTCATCATTTCTATCCTGTTTAGCCTTGCATTATTTGGCTCATATTTAGTTATTAGGGGTTACAGGTGACAGCAACAACTGCAATGCAACAAAACCAGTAAAATAAACCACCAGCAGTGCCCCAGTGAGGACTGGGTGTGAGTAGGAGCCTGTCTCACCTGCTGTGCCCTGTCACACCACACAGGGACACCTCAGACCTGAAACAACTGAGCACTGATGGGAACAAACCAAACACTCCCCAGCCCTTCCCCTGGTGGGATGCAGAGATGGCAAAGGGCTGCCCCGGTACCTTCACCAGTTGAAGAATCCAGGCCAAGAGCCGGACAGACTCTTCAAGGGCTGGCATCGCTCTGCAGACTGAGTGTGGGCTTCCCTTTTAACTTTTCCTGAAAGGAACTTCGAACGGATTGGCATTGCCAGAGGATGTACTCACAGGAGCTGACATGTGGGTGACTGACTGACCTAGAAGTCTGAAACAGCACTGGGAGGATCAGGGAGGTGTCAGGGACTTGGAACTGGAGGAAAGGAGAGGAACGAAACCCTGATCTGCCTGTCTGTGAACCCTGGTGAATCATGTCAGGCCTGGGGAGGAGGGGAAGGATGGGCATCACCAGAGACCCTGTGTTGAACCCAGGTGCAGATGGGGCTGCTGGGACAAGTTGGCTGTGCCATGTGGAGGGTTGGGTTTGAGGGACAGTGACAACGTGGGAGAAGGATGCATCCCAGGAGCAGGCACGGACACAGAGAGAGCATAAAGAGAGGTGGATTGGCCTAGAGATGTTTTTTTCAATTGTTTTATCCTGATGTTTCTTCACTGAGATGCATTGCTGGAGCTGAGTTTTCATGCTTGTGTCTCTTGACTCCCTGGTCAGACACTTCTAGCATGCCAAAGAGGGGAAGTGGCTTTAATGTGCTTTGCAGTAGCTGAGGTGAAGCTGATGTTTTATACTGCGAACAAAAGCAGTTGAAAAGGAAGTTCAGAAGCCTCAATGTGAGAGCCATCTATCCTCCTGTCCTTTCAGGAAACCCTTCAAGGGATGACTGATACTAGGGTGGGAGGATGCTAGCACAGCATCTTGTCACATGCCATCCTATCCTTACCTGTGAACATACATATTACATATATTATATTTTGGGCAGGGGTTTTTTTTGCTGGAACAGTTTGGAAAGTCATCCCGGGGCTTGCTTTGATTGCCTGGCTAGAAAATCTGCCAACCTCTAGTGGCCAGAGTTTGGCTTTCAGGTATTCCTGCTCCTCTGTCTTAACAGACATGCCTGAGCATGAGTGCTCCACAGGTATGTGTGCCAGCCTGGCCGGGGCTCTGCCTGGACCTTGGCATTTGCAGCATGTGGGCATCAGGGATGGCACACATATAAGTTAAAGAAGTCTTAGAGTCACTTTGCCGTCTTGGTAGACACAATCTTCTTAAATATTTTATATTCTGTTCAAACCAGGAGAATAGTCATAAGAACAGATGCATAATACCAGATGGAAACAAATAAAAACTGCATATCCAGGCAATGTTCTCAGTGCAAATCACATCCTGGGTCTGTACAGCTCTAACTGCATGGTTGGTGCTGTTCTGTCCTGTCTCACAGTGGGCACTGAGCCCTTTGCTGAGCTCCAGCCTCTCCCTGAGACCTGTGCTGAGGGGGCAGACACAGTCACAGCCCCTGCCTCGGTGGGGGACACTGTCCACTGTATAGACCCTCGGGCATTTGGAGATGTGTGGGAACAGTGCTAGAGGACACTTGGGAATTCCTGCTTTGTTTCAGGGGCTGAGCCACTGTTTCCTGTCTCTGCGTTTCTGCCAGAGGCTGGAGACGCATGGGGCCTCTGCTCCCAGGTGGTGCCAGCCTCTGCACTGCTGAATACTTCTCCATGCCCAGTTAAAAGAGAAAAGGAATGAGAAAGAGTGTGAAATATATGAGTGGGTTGAGCACAAATCCCCAGAAACGGGCACTCCATCACGAACACTGCTCAGCATCAGCACTGTGGGCGCTGGCTCTCAGCCATCTCTGTGAACCTGCAAACTGAGAGAAACATTTCATTGCTGAACAAACATCTCTGGCAGCAGCAGCTCAACCTAAACATCGCTTTGATGCCAGCCAGAATTTCCGTGTGGGGAGCCAGGCACACGCTGTGCCACAGCGACAGGCGCCAGTGTGCTGTCATGGGCGAGTGTGTCTCCGCTCCCTCCCGGCTGCACAGAGGAGATAAAATGCCTCTACCAGGCTTCTCTAATTGCCTTTACACTTCATCCACTGCTGCGTAGACCCATAACATTGCCGGTAGTTTAGACAGTGATTCTAACCGAGCTCATGAAGCTCTCCATTATCCTTCACGGGAGATGGCTGAGGGTGAGCTGAGTGACGTGAATCCCTCCACAGACTGTAGCAGCCACTGCAGCCAGAGCACCTCCCTGTCACCTCTGGGCCCTCACAGCAAAGTGCAGCAGAGGCAGCAAACCAAGGAGGGAGATTTCCCACCATCTCCTTACACCAGGACTCATCCAGGGACTGTGTGTGAGAAACCCAGAGTGTCTGCATGTTCCTCCTGGCTCTGTCCAGTGCATTGATGCTACCCTCCAAAGTGCACGGTGTTCTGGAGGAGAGGCCGCAGAGAGTGGCTAAGGAAGCTTCCAGAGCAAAGTAAATCAGGACACAGGTGACTCACAGAACCACAGACTTGTTTAGATTGGAAAAGCCCTCTAAGATCACCGAGTCCAACCATTCCCCAGCACTGCCCAGATCACCACTAACCCATGTCCCCAAGTGCCACCGCCACATGGCCTTAAAATCCCGCCAGGGACAGGGACTCCACCACTGCCCTGGACAGCCTGTGTCAGGACTGGGCAACCTTTCTTCCATTAAGAAATTTTCCCTAATATCCAACCTGAACCTCTTCTGCCACAACTTGAGTTTGTTTCCTCTTGGATCACCCCTGTTTGTGGTGACAAGAACTTGCACTCCAGACTGGCACTGTGGCTGTGTGCCAGAGCTGAGGGGGAACACTGCGACAGTGCCTGTAAGGAGAGACTGAAAGAGCTTTCCTGGGGAAAACTGGAATAGCTGTGAGCATGGAGGGCTTACATGGAGGAACTCTGCCTGGAGATCAGTTGAACCTCTCCTCCAGAAACAGACAGAATGTCCCCCGTGTGGGTGGCAAGGGCACTGCTGGCCAATGAAAGGTGCCAGGGAATGGGAGAGACTCTGCACACACTCATCCATGTGCTTATTAAACAAAAAGCAGCAAAGTGAACAAAGGGTGAGGATCTTCCTGGGAGCTGGCTTAGGGCCCCGTATAAGCTACAGGTTTTGCATAGCAGAAGTGCAATGAGGGGTTGTTTTTTTTTTTGTTGTTTGTTTGTTTGTTTGCATTTCTTGTTTTTTTCTTAAATATGTGAACATCACTTTCCACAAATTGCATAGCAGCACTCCAGGGCAGGCACACTGAACAGGGTACTGGTTTACATAGCATAGAAAAAAACAGCAGATAAAATAGGAACTCTTTGTAGTGAAAGTTGTCACTGTAAGAACAGGGAGTTTTCTTCACAGAATTCTAACAAGGTGGAGCTGTTTTTTGTGAAGCAATCTTGCTTGTCCCTATCAGCAAAGGTGTCTCTTTTCCAGCAGACTGAATTCCAATAATTCATCTTGCCAAACACTTTTTGGCAGGCAAGAAAGCAATTTCCAAGTCTGAAACAGGAATTTCTTTAACATTGCTGACTCTCAGAACACTGATTCTTAGAACATTTATAGGACAGGTGTAGAAGATAAGTGGCATTTTCAAATGACTGGGTCAGCTTTATCTGTGTGCATTTCAAATAGCAGCAAGAGAGTGTAGCTGGGAAAAAAGAGAGTGTGAAACCTGTGAGGAAAACAATGAGAGATGGCTCCTACAGGTCTGAATAATCTGATGGTATAAAACACTGGACCTTGCCCATGTTCCTGACCACTTGTTGCCCACTGCATTTTCGGTCCCTGCCCCAGGTGAGTGATCTCCCGTGGCACTACCAACTACCCTCAGCTGTGGTATTTATTCATGTGCCACCACGTGAGTAAAAACTATCGACTGGCACAAGTCCTGTTCTGTGTGTGGTGTTGGGGTTTTTTACCATCAGGATGGTCAGTCACTGGCACATGCTGCCCAGAGAGGTTGTGGGGTCTCTATCTTTGGAGATAATTCAACAGCTGACTGAACACAGCCCCGAGCAAAGTGCTGCAGAACAAGATTAGAAAGCAGCACTTTAATGGACAAGCTACTAGAATCATGAACATATCAGAAATTGATTTCTCTAGCTTACGTTAGTACATCACATAAAATGATTTAACAGTCCTCTTTGGTCTTAAAATCTATGTTCTTAACAAAATTCAAGAATGAGCAGAGAGATGTCTCCCTGGAATCTTGCATTATGCGTGTCCTCCTCTGATGATGGAACTCTGCAGACAACATATAGATGATGGTTCTTTGAGTGAGACTGTCTTTTATAGGTAATACAAATAAATTGCATTGTCAATGTGCAGACTACACATTTCACACTCCTTTGAAACCCTTGGCCAGATTTCAGAATCATATTTTATTTTGTTAAGGTACAGAATTGTTTGGGTGTATTTCTTTCCCATTTCTGGTTTTCTTTCCTTCCCATGCACGCATGGAAGAAAAGGCTGCTACTGTATACTCAGAGGAGAGGCAAACCCAGGTAAATCTACGTGGGTGTCCAGCCCAGACTTGCAGGAAAGTCTGACACCTGTGTGCAAACATCTCCACTACCAGAGCTAGCTATCTAGCTACCACTACCAGGGGCCGGTTTTGCTCCTTATTAATCCTCTGGACAGAATTCTTATGATCTCATGGATTATTAATTGCAGTATGTAACAGCTGTCACAACACTTCTGAAATAGAGGTGAATGGGTTCCAGCATTTACCAGCACTTTTATCTTACAATCATTTTTCTTCACCGGTTTTCCCCATTTTCTCTAACACACGCTAGGCACATTTGAATAGTATGCCTGTGACTGCAGTGTGTCTTCAGAACACTTTTCCTTGTGTAAGAAAATACCAAAACTGTAATCAGGAGTCTTATGTTAATACATTGAGCTGTCATAAACATGAAAGTGTTGATGGGAGAGAAATTCATAAATATTCTCTGTTCACTCTTCTAGTGTGTGTGAGGAACTGTGAAAAATTGTTCTTTCAATCTGTTTCTCAGAGAGAAATTTTGTAACAGAGAGGGAATGATTAAAGAACTGGTGAATTTGAGAGCTGAGACCCCTGTGCACTCCTTTGCCAAAAAATCGTGCTGTTACTACTTATTCCTGTGAGCAGACAGACCCCTGCCTGCTGACTCAGCTGGAGTATTCTTGTCACAGTAAAGCAGAAAAAAGTGAAAGCTAATGCAGTCAGGATTGGCTGTATCAGGAAAGTTTTACTTTCAAACTATGTAGACAGACATATATACAGTACTGAAGGAATTTGGATCAAAACATTATTTATTTAAGCAAAAAAATCCAGTTGCACATTTTTTCTGCTAGTAGGAGAATTCATATAGGAGACATTCCAGTGGATTTTAGGGTTTTTTTCTAGCTGAAATTTATCTTTCTCATTCAGCTTTCTTACTATTATTTCCTAATTCTCTGCATCCAAGGACTTAATTTATGTTTTGTTGCCTCGTGCTACTTGTAGCCTTGCAGAAAGCCTACAGGGCCCATCCCGGGGTGACATGATGCTTCTCCACAAGAACTCTGGATTCAAGAAAAGCCCAGGAAATGATGAAGTACCATGTAAAACACTTCTCTCTGATTCCAGAGTTTGTGTTTTAGGAATATAAGATAGGATAACTGGTCTAATTCCAGAGGGTTTATTTTAGAAATCCCCACAGTCCCATGCGGAAGCAAAGCTGGGAGGAACGTGCAGGCAGGGGGCAGGTGAAGGTCGGCTCCTGCTGCTGCTCCCACATGTTGCAAGTGCTAGGTCAGCAGCTACTGAGACACACAATTGTGCTTGGCCATTTCTGTGGGGAGACAAAACCCAGTGTTTCAAAAGAAAGAGGAATAACAAATACATCTGTAATCATCTCTGCCTATCAGCTGCTGAATACATCAGGTGTAACAGCACTGCTGGCTCTCGGTCATGAGCCCGGTCTGTCGGGTAAGAAACCAAGAACACAAAATTCGTTCCTGAAGAGGGGAGTTCAGGAGGAGGGAACCTCTGCTGGGATGGGTCTGGCCCTGTTGCCTGTCAGCAGAAACTTGCAGGAAAGTATCTTTTACCCTACTGTCAGCAGAAAATTGGAATGTCTTTTTCCTTGGAAGGGAATTTACTTTGCAGTGGTTAGTGTCAAGTGCTGATAAAAATCCCCTGAAAGAGGAAGAGATGCCTTGCTTTGGGCTTTAGTGGGAGATGGCTTTTTGAGCAGCTCCTGAGCAGAGGCCGAAGCAGCATCAGTGAGTTTCTATTGGCAAAGCTTTGGGACTGATTCAAAAGGAAATTTTGGAGCACTTGCTGGAATGTGAGGTCACTACACAAACAGTTTTTTTGTGTAGTAGTAATAGGACAACATTTCCTGATCCATTTATTTCCTGAACACTAATTTATTGTTACTGAAGAGTTCAGTCACCACAGGTACATTGCTTCATTTTCCAAGTTGTTTTACTGTCAGTGCTCTCATACCTCATAATTGCAAACTGTGTATTTTGTGTTGTTGTGCAAAAGCCTCCCTGCACTGGAGGTGGTCAGGCGCCAAGGTAACAAACTTGGGATGGATGATAAAGGAATAAGCACTTCCACATAGAAACACAAGCGTGTGAGTGCAGCCATCACTGTCACTCTGCCTGTCAAACACAGCTCTGTCAAAGGTCCTGGGGGAGAAGAAAACCTCTGAAAATATATGAATTTCATTGAAAATTTAGCAAATATCATCAGTGAATCCCAGGCTTTCAGGACTCATTTAAAATGACTAAGAAAGGTTTTTCCCAGTTGGTTTTTTTTCCTGAGGACAAAAGTCAGAGTCAGTTGAAGTTCTGATAAATACAAGTATTAATCGCAGATGCTTCTGTGCCAAGGGCAGATGAATAAAAATGCATTTGCTGAATGCTGGGAGCAGGAATAACAGAGGCATAAATGACTTTTAAATTTTGCATTCAGCTTTAAAAAAGAAGTATTTATATTAGTACTGTCTATGTTGGCTGCAGCCTGTCTGGCATGGAGCAATGTGTCTGTGAAGTGCTGGGGATGAGGGTCCCCTCAGTTTGGAGCTGCTGGGAAACCCCTGAGCCTGAAACAGAGTCCTTTCCCCACGCCCCATGCCAAGGCACAAGACCTGTCTTCCCATCACATCCTTCTCAAACCACGCAGTTCCTGGGTAGGGCACTGCGGGCACATGGCTTTGGTGAGCCTGGCTGTGGACCCTAGGCTGTATCCCTCTTACTGCTGTTTAAAAATAATAATCTGATGTTTTATATATTTATTTCAAAGGTCAAATTTGTTGGGAAAACAATCCTGCAAGCAGCTTGTCACACAGCCTTCCACATGAGTCTTTTGTAGAGACTGGCCACCAGTGGAGGCTGTGGGAAGGAGACCTTGCCTGCCCTCAGGACATGTCCTGGCTCACTGTCTGGCCTGGCCACAACACAGTGAGAGGGCTGTGGCACTTGTTTTGCTGTGTCTCAGGGAAAACCCCTTGCCAGCTGCTATGGCATAGCCCGGCTTCTACTGAATCCTCGTTTCCACCAGCATCTCCCATCCGCTTCTCTGTTGCTATGCACAGTGTGTTCCTCCCCGATACCAAAGGGAAGTCGGTCTCAGAGTTTATCAGAATATAAAGTCACTAATGCCTCCAGCATTTCGATTAGACATTTCTACAGAAACTGATATTTTATGCAATGTGCTCTGTTGTGGAAAAGCTCAGAGAAGATTAGTTATCCACTGTGGGAGGCAGTGCCTGCACTGCCAGGCTCTGCTCCAGGTGCTCCTTTCCCAGCCAGCCCACACGGCAGCGGCGTGGCTGACCCGCAGGGAGGCTGCGGCCACAGGCCAGAGCTGCACGTGGCAGGGCTGGGCACGGCTGGGTGCTGGCTACCACGGCTGGGTGCTGGCTACCACGGCTGTGAACAATGGTGGTGGTTACTCCCATGTGCCCTGGCATCCCCAGGGTCCTGCCCCTCAGGGCTAACAAGTGCAAGTCTAAACCCCTCATTGCTCCACTCTCAAATGGTTCTCCTCTCCTCTCCCCTCCTCTTCCTCCTCCCAGCTGAGTGCCACTGCTCACCTGTGGCCATGAAGACACGAGCCTTCAGCACAGAGTAGGGAACAAGCAATGGGAACAGGAGCAAATGCAGTTCTGGAGTGATGTTGTTACCTGCCCTGAGATGGAAAATCAGCATCTGCCTGCCCAGTCAAACATCACAGTTTATTATGCTACTGCCCAATACTTTCCAGCACGGTGGGTGTTTCAGATGATAATTCTCCATCCAAGGTATTTGCCTGAGGCTTTCCCGGCCCCAAGATCTTCTCCCAGCCACCTGGCTGGCATTGCAGTGGGTGTGCAGGTAATTTAATTGCACCAGAGTATTCCCAGCTTCCTTGCTCTCCTGGCACAGCCTCACAGGGAAAACCAGCAGTGAGTGTGCTGGGCAGGGCTGAACAAAACTATTGTGTGTCTGCTCAGTGGAGCAATAACAGTGCAAACAAACAAAGCTCATGGATTGGATTGGATTGGATTGGATTGGATTGGATTGGATTGGATTGGATTGGATTGGATTGGATGGTGTGCTGTTCTGGATCTCTCGGGTGCTGCCGCTCTCTGTTGACACCAATTCCCCATCCCAGCTGCTCCAGCAGAGCCCGGGTCAGGAGCGCTGCCGGGCTATGAACAGCAGGGAAAGCAGGCAAGGAGCACAAATCAGTGAAGGGGTTGGTTATTCATCAGCAGCAAACACTGTACAACACTGCTGCAGGGGCAGCAGAGGAGACTGTTTTCCGCAGGACATTGTAAATCTGTGCACATTTCCACTTCTGGCATTCTCCCCCTTTCTCACTCAATTCCTCTCTGTTCTCTCTCTCTCTCCTCTCCCTTCTTTCCTTATTACAATGTTTTCCCCAAGCTAGATTTTTCTGTGAATTAGGTTTTAATGCCTCCTCATGAGAGGCAGTTTTTCATATTTTATATCTCCATCAATTAAGATTTCCCCCTTATCACCAGTAAAACTGGAGTTTTGATTAAATATGATCCAGCAGCTCTAAGCACATAGTTTGTATTAATTTCAGGGTCTCATTATATGCCAGTGGTATTTATATGGGCTTATATATCAAATATACTGTGTGTATATAAGCAGAGACTTTCAGAACAAATGCTAGATATAGGAGCCATAAAAAAAGAGAATGGAAGGAAGTCTCTCACTTGGTCCAGCCACAGAGCGTTTACTGAGCCCCTTCATGAAAATCATGGAGAAAGGGGTGGGAAAGGGACATTGTCAGGGACCGGGAGAGCCCTGGGAACAGCAGGATCAAGCCTGATGCTCCTGCGGCAGGAGAGCCAGAGGTGCAGAAGCTCATGGCCTGAGACCCGCTGCAGACCGTTGTCAGCTCTTCCAGATGAGTCGTGGGGAGAAAGCTCTGATGGATCAACAGGTTCTCAAGAAAGCACCTGTTCATTCAATGAAATAGTTCAATATGCTGGTGGTCACATGTTTTTATTCACTGTTCATTCCCAACATGGCCTCCTTCTCTGAAGAAATCCTGGCTCTGCGGGCACTACATCACGTGGGGCAATTCCCAGGGGCTGGGGCACCAACCATTAGTGCTCTGGGACTTCTAGCCTGGAGCTCTGCATTGCACAGACCCTCTTGTGGGTTTGACTGAACTTGCTCCTCCTGAGAAAACATCATTTACTTATAATCAAAACCCAAATGAAACAAAGATTACAGGAACGTGTATTGGTGACCTTGACAAAGTGGCAGCTCTTACGCTTGAAGAAATACTCTGTGGAGAGCATCACCTGCCCGGGGCCAGAGGGGCTGCTCTGAGTACAGGTGTGAGGGCTGTTTGTGTTCTGTGTTTGTGTGTAACCCTGGTGGTGCTTTAGAAGGAAAGTACTGACAGCAGAGGCTTGTACTCAACCGGACCCCACAGAGCAGATACGGTCGGATGCCCTCCCTCTCTTCATCACTGCATTCCTCTCTCTCTTGAGCCCTGGGAATGAGCTGGAGCTGATGTGAAGTGCTGTGCAAGCCCCTGGCTGGCTCTGTGTGCAGGCTGGGCTGCACGATGTGGGACACCAGCATCTCCCAGAGGAGGGACAGAGGGATTTCCCGGAGGAGGGACAGCGGGATCACCTAGAGAAGGGACCCTGGGGTCTTTCAGAGGAGGGACAGCTCAGCATAGCTCATGTTGGGAGGCACGTGACACTTTTGGCCCCTCAGCAGCCATGTGGACACCTCAGCAAGGTGCTGGCTACCCACAAGGACAAAACCTTGGATGGAGAAAGGGATGCACCCTTTGTGCGCCTGGACATATGGCAGCAAGAGATGAATTCGTGTTCAGCAGAAGCTGCCCCTACAAACTCCAGGAAGCTGTGAACCTGCTTTCTCAGGTTAAAGATGTGCTTTTTCTAGATAAGCTTTTCTAACACCATAGCCCAAGGACTGCTTTGCATTTGTACCTCTGCCCTCTCTTCTCAATAGTTCACTTCCACTGTAGTTAAAATGGAACAGAAAAATCCAGAGGATTACAAAAAAAGAGAAAAGGTCGAAATTCTGTCCTGCTCCCTGTCACAGCTCCGTATCATCTCACCAAAACTTTTCTAAGTCTTGTTTGTACTTGTTTGTCACTGGAATCAGTAGGATGCTGCTGCCCGTAAGTGTAGTTTACATCTGGGAATGCTGCTGAGATCAGTGGGGACTCTGTTCCCCTTCTGCCCCATTTGTCCCAGTCTGGGCAGAGCACAGCCTTGGTTCCTAACCACATCCACTGGAGTGAGTGAGGCCAGGGACACTGATCCCACCCCCCCACCCCCCAAACCCTGCCATGGTTCAGGATCAGGGCAGGTGGGATTGGCCATGCCAGTGCTGGGCAGGGGGCACGGGGCAGCAAGTGAGGAGCAAGGTTGTGAGCAGTGGCCAGAGGCTCCAGAGGCTGCTGGGGGCTGAAAGGCTGGAAGAGGAACGACATTACCAGGATGGGGTAGGGCACCAGCACCAGCCCTTCATGCATGAGAGGTCAGGTACCACAGAACGTGTGCATTAATGACTGTGACACTGACCTGGGGACCAGGACACACCTTGCTCAGCTCTTCTCTCACCCTGTCCAGCAGTGCTACAGCTCCTCCACGCCTGTTTTCCATCTCAGAGCTGTAATGATGAGCTCTCCTTTTCCATTTGGCTTTTCTCTTGCCAAAAGCATGTCTGGGCAATGTGCCTCCATTGTGACATCTGACAGGAGCTGTGAGAGGCCACCATCCGAGATCTGCTGAGAGACACATTTGTGCCATTTCCTACTGTCTTTAATAACAGTGTCACTGAATCAGGTACATCTCACAGCTGCCATAAAAAAATGTGTGTGGCTCCTTGCAAACAGATTAAGATTTACTGCTCTCCATTTGGATGGCAGTTGATGAAAATAATGGGTTATCTCTGCAAGGCATTGTACAATTTCTACTCTCCCAGACTCCATGAAGCACCTTAATTTTATTCTCACATATATAACCAAATATGTCAGAAGAACCAAAAGGGAAACTGATAAAACATCCATATCTGAAACACGGTTATGACTCACGTAAAGAAAAGCATACAAATTCCTGTTTGTTCTCAAGGAAAAATATGGGTACCAGCACAAAACCAGCAGCTTTTCTTATCTCAGGTATTATGCTGAATATTTTTTTTTCCCATTTGCTGTTATCAGAGAAGAACCAAAACAAATTAACTACTGATAGTTCTTGTACCTCTTCTTGGAGACTTCTCTGTCAAAAGGCAGGTTCCAGCACAGTGTAACAGGTGTCATCCAAGTGGTTTGTTGCTGCGAAGGTAAAAACAGCTCCTGTCATTGGGAGTCTCATCCCCTTCCTGTTTAGAGCCTTTCAGGTGCTCAGCAGGGCCCCTGAACTGCAGAGCTGGGTAAGGCACCCCGCTGCTGTGTGCAGAGTTACCCTTCTCAGGCTCTTCATGGGGACTCGGTGCAGTCCTGGCTGGGAATCGAGGCACTGCCACCCCCTCCATGTCCCTCATCACCCCCTGCCTGGGGAGCAGCGGCCCTTCCTTTCCCTCCTCCTTCGCCTGCTTCCACTGCAGCTGCAGGCACCCTGCTGAACCCTGAGCTCTGGGCACTGGAGCTGCTCCTTTCTGCTGAGGCTGTGCCCTTCTCTGACCCACGGGGTCCCATTGGGATTCCAAGCTGCACTGAGTAACTCACACCAAAGGAGAATCATTCCTAACTATTGGAACAACTGGTCAGGGCTACTTACTGTTTCAAAGACATCTTATGCCTAGCTTTCTACTTTGGAATTATGGTTTTGAATCCTGCGGGATGCTTTGCAGACCTCATTAGGGTACAAACAGAGCAATTTTAAGGAACTTGATATGTTGGCTTTTCTGTGGTTTTACTGGTTAGGAACCTAATCCAATGACAGAAAGCAAAAAGGAGAGTTCAGATACTAAGATTACAGTTCATCCTAGGATGTTGAAAAGAAACCAGAGTAAAACCATGGGATTGAAGCTGTTAAGCAGTACATTCCCTCTGCTGCGTGTAGTTTTGCCTCCTTGATGCCATCATCTCTCATAACAGGTTCTGGTTTTATCTGGAGCTCATGCAAGGCTTGGAAGTTAATGATAGTTCTAATATTCTTGCTAATGAATTTGAGCACAGTTATGGAGTGGAATGATTTCAGAGGTACTTTATGTGAATGTTAATTGCTGTCTTCAAATGTTGGGTATCTGGCTTCCTCGTGGAAGCCCTGGGAGGGAGCACAGAGGGGAGCCCAGTGAGCCCTGCCGGCCCTGCTGGGCAGAGAGAGCGCTGGGAGGGTTGTGGGGGCTGTGCCCGTGACACATTTCCCTGGGGCTGGAGGCCATGGGGACACCAAGATAATAGGGGAGGGGTGCTGGTCCGGGGGACTGCCTGGGGTTGCCTGCCTGAGGCCTGGCTGCCTTCCGGTTGGGCTGTCAGAGTGTGCCACGGGCAGGTGTGGGGATGCCCAGTCCTCAGGTCTGTGGGATTCAGCCGGCACAAAGTCCTGGGGGTACCAGGACAGGGGTTGCTCTTGCAGCCAGCTGTGGCATGTGAGGGCCAGATCCCCATGGGTCAGTATCCCAGCGCTGTGAGCACTGCCAGCCACAGTGGCTGTGTGTATGAAACCCCATTAACTGGTGGTCACGGATAGGTGGATGCTCCTTGGAATGATCTCTGGTGGAGAGGAAATAGGTGTTCCAGCAGAACGGCAGGTCGAAGGACACGGAGGAGGCTCCAGCCGTTTAACAGACAACAGAGCCTGAATTTTACAGTATCTGCACAGCTAATAAAAACAACATAATTATATTCCTTCAGGCAAAATAGCATGACTGCTTCTCTGTCTCTTTTTCATGTCTCATTTTATGCTTGCAAGTCATTCCAGGAGTCTGAGATATGACATTTCTCTTCATATGGTCTCTGTCTTAAGGCAAAATTTAACCTCTGGGAAAGCTTATCAACTTGAAACATTTTGCGAAGATCAATACAAGTGGCAATGATTACTGAAATGGAAGCTTGTGGGTTACATTGAATTAATGCAATGTCTATATTGAGAAGTGTTTTATTTCTTTCAAATAATTTAATAAAATTTAAATCTCCTCTGAGAGAAAGAATTAATTGAGCAAAATGTTAATTAAGGAAATTTTTTTTTTTCGCGGCACAGTTCTTCAAATGAAATAATATTGAGGGAAATGACTGAAGTTTACCTTGATTAAAAGTGGTGTCAGTGTTTGTAAAGTCTTAGAACATGTGCACTCCCTGTGCCTGGCAGAATTAGAGCTTCTCTGGGTGAAGATGCCATTGTGAGCATCCCACAAACCCCTGTTCAGCCCTTCTGGACAGGGACAAATGGGAGATGCATGTTTACATCCTTATGTTTCCTTATTTAAATATGAAAACATTTCCTTGCCCCCATTCTCATCAAGACGCTGACAGGTTTGCAAAACAGGTCAGATATGGGATATGTTTCCATAAGTGATTTGCCTGGATTCCTGTAGCCTAGCACCCAGTGGTGCAATGTACATTCACACACAAACATTCAGGTACATGTGAAGAGAGGCAGTAGGATCAGAGCCTGCCCTGAAGCTGCCTGCACCACGAGTGCCTGACCAGTACAGACACAGTCACACAGTGGTCATTCATGCCCATGGATCCACATGCACAGCACGTGGGAATTTGCACCCCTAAGGGCTCCTAACCTTTCCCAGAAAAGGCTGGGAGATGAAAACCAGCGAGACCCTGTGGAGGAAAGGGAGGGTAACAGGTTCAGCAGCACAACTCAAAGCTGTAACTGCCCACCCGCTGGGCTGAGACTGTGCCAAGTGATGGTGGAGAGCTCAGGAACACAGGAACGGAGGTAATGGCCTGGCTGTCCTGGGTGTGACTCTCTAATGTTTAGGTGATGCTTCCAGATTGCTGTAAAGATTAAATTGGTGTTTATCTTGTGCTATGATTTGCTCTTATCAAAACAAGGCACAAGCAGAATTCCCCTCCTGCTGTCAAGGACACGCCACCCCATCATACATGCTAAGGAACTATGCATCCCTATGGAAAAACCATGTGTTTAAGAAATGAGTAAATCAGTAGGACTTGGCAATGTACTTGATCTGTTATCTTGCAAAGTATGGGAAGAAACGTTTAGAAAATTTCTCATAACATTATTTTGACTTGGCTTAACTAGATGGGCTGTGGCCTCCCTAAGCTGAGATCTGGCACGCATTTCCTTTCCTGCAGCTATTCTCTTGTCATCATGAAACTCACATGATTCTTCCTCGAACTCTTTGCAGCATCTCTCTGCCTCAGACACTCTGAAACTGCCTCCCCAGGCCCCAGTCCTGCCTGTCCCCGTGGCCCTGTGAGCTGTCCCGCTGGGGGCCAATCCGCTCCAATTTGGGTTAATGGCCAGGAAATGAGCTCTCAAGCATGAAAGTGGTGGGAGCAGAGGATGCAAATTATCAGTTGCTGGGTTCCCTCTGGCTGCTCCTCTGCTGACCTCAGCGTCTCAGCACATTCATCCCAATTGCTGTTGAGGCTCATGCACAACAAGCAGGATCCTCTCTCCCTCTCCCTCTCCCTCTCCCTCTCGAGGTA
>VYZT01047000.1:0-15371 GCA_013400735.1 Pomatostomus ruficeps
AGACGGATGCTCGGTGCCCCCCCTGAACGCACCACAGCAGGATAACTCTCACCTAGTTGAAAAAAAATGAAAAATGTTCTTTGTTGCTTCAGCATTAAAAAAAAAAAAATTATTGATCTACCATGAAGCTTTTTTACATTTCTTGCCTATGAGAAATACCAACACAATCAGGTCTAGTTGAAAACAACTACTTTCATTTTGCCAGAAAAAAAAAAAATTACTTTCATGTTCACAATCTAAGTGGCTAGTACAAGTGAAGATAAAAATTCGTAGGTTTGTTTGTAATCCCACACCTACTGCTTAACAGTAAATTTGTCAAGGGTGTATATCTGGATATTTAATTCTTTGGATTCTTTCAACTCATGTGACTATTTAGATTTTGAAGCTCCTCTTCAGTCTTTTCCTCATTGCCTGTCTGAGCAGGTAAACTTATAAAGAAAAAGATATGTGCTGTGGGAAAGCTGTGGAAACAGCAGTGACTTCTAACTCCATGTATCTCATCTCATTCTACACACAAGCAGAGAGGATAGGCCATGCCACTGTCACAGACTGAACAAACTTGATAACCATTTAAAATGCAAAAATGGAAGTGTAGCAACTGTGTCTAACAAGGAACCCTCACCCCTGCAAGGCAAAATGTTGCATTTAATTGCTATCTGATTTTATACTTGAAAGATGCATCTATTTCACTCAGATAAAGTCTTGGCTGAAACAGATATAGTCACAAATTTTTGATATGCCTGTCTACTCCTGGATTTTTACAGCTGGGAGAAAAATTTCAGCAGTTAAATCAGTGATATTTGTGATCACAGCAATGGCTGAGGTTTACTTCAGTTTAGGACATGCCTCTCCAGCACACAAAAGACATCTGCATGGACAAGTACACACAAACTGCCCCAGAACCAGCACTACCTGTGTTTCAGAAGCTAATCAGGCTTCTGAAAAAGTACCAACAGATTAAGTAATGCTTACAGTAACAGAGCATTATATAGCTTCTGGACTGAAGGCAGAACACAGACAGCTCTGAATATGGGGAGAAGAACAATGTGTGCAACTACCCAATTATTAAAATAAGGTAGAGATCTGAATGATTTGACCTTGTTAAGAGAATGCACTCTTAGATGCTATTCTAAACTGCATTTCTTCACCAGTGTTTGTTCCTCTTTCTTCTCCTCCCTGCCTCCATTCTTCTTTTGTCTCTGGAAGCCTTATGATTTGTCACGTTTTTCTGGGGTTTATTTGTTTTTTTTGGTTGTGTTTTGGGTTTTTTTAAGTCTTAAAAGAATTAATGGGATGAGAAAACAGCTTTCTGGGAGCTCTACCCGGGGTATTTCCTTGGCCATGAATAACTAACTAGCTTTGAAAACAGCATTGCTCTATTTCAGTTGCTGAGCAGGTGGTCTGTTAAATCTTAAAAGTTAAGTCTGTTAGTTAAGTGTTCATGCAAATATTTCATAAAGCTTCCTGGCTTATAATAAGCATTGCTTAACCCTATTTTATGCAGCACACGCTGCAGAAATCATTCTACCAAGGGGGGAAAAGATGCATGAGATGTGAATAACTGCACTTGTGTGGGGGGGTTTAATATCAAAGGGAAAGAAGAGCATGAATTCTAAGTTAAACATGCCTGATTAAGGAAGATACTTCCTGTTTCATCTCATCATCTTGTAGCACGGGTCAGGCCGGCCGACTAGGCCGAGGAGCCCAAGGAGAGCTTATAAAGGACTACACCGAACCAGCAAACGGAGAGAGCAGAAAGAGAGAGAGGGCAGAACCCTCTGCCTTTATTTATATGTTTTTACAAATCACCGTGGATTGGAGGTAGAAATCAACACCTCTTAATTCTACTGGTCAAAGCATCAATCAATCATATTTCTCCATCCAGTATACTGGAATTATAAACATGCATACAGTTTAGGAAAAGCATCGATAGTTGCTAAGAAACCATGGCCATGTTTACAGAAGAAGTATGAGAAAGTATTTACAGAAAGAGAAAACACTGAAGACTGCAAAACTCAGGGCAACATCATCTCATAGCCTAGGCAAATAAGCTCACATTATCCCTTGGCTGTCTTTCTTATAATCTTATTCAATTATTTTTAAAACTCTTTCCTTAAAAAAATTACTTTATAAGCAGCTTAAGTATAGGATATGTTTTTCCACAACACCTTACCATAAACGAATTTATTTCTATAAGATATTTTGTCACCACAAAAGATTATTAATCTCTTTGTGTTGCAAAGCAATAAAGATAAAAGGTCTTAACTGTGAGCAACTTTTAGCTGTTGAGATGTTAACAGTCACTCCACTTGAATTTCTGTGAAGTTGAGGGATCCAGTCACATGCACCACTGCTCTCCCAGAATACTACCACTTAAACACTAGCAAAAGTTGCCTAGTTTCTCTGTCAATTTTGCAAGCCATCATCTGTTTTATTTCCTGGCATTCCCCCCTTGGCAAGTGATTTAAATCACCTTAAGATGCAAATAACACATAGGATATTAATTATACTTTGAACAGCATTTTTATTCCCATTTTTATTTTTTGTTTATAACATTGAGAAAGGAAACCTTTCCCTCAGAGAATTTTAATTATCATGTTCTCAGATGTCTATTTTATTTGTTCCTTCATGAAATAAAGAAACTATCCTATTATTAGTCTAAAAAGTAACACTGCCTGTCATAATTCTTACCAGTTTGTCAGCAAAGAAGAGTATAATTCACTGGCCTTGCAATAACAAAGCTTTCTACACTGCAACAGTATTATTGTAGAGATGGTGAGGCATTAAGTTGTAATTTAGAGACCCAAAATAGCTTCCAATTATTATTTAACTAAAGGTAAAATGGAAAAAGTAATATCAGGAGAAAAAGAAAATAGATTATTTTTCCCATTTCCAGTAAAGCATCTGCATTCTCTCCGTGCATTTAAAGTAATGCAGCAAGAACTGTGACACTTGCATGAGCCACCGTAATGCACAAAGCACCACTGTGGAACTGCACAGCCAGCACAGCATTAAATCATGGACAACCTGCCAGCTCTGCAATGACTGTATCAAGGGAATAAAAGCAAAACTTATACAACTGCAGTCCTACAGAGACCACAACACCATGGAGTAAAGCAGAAAGAGAACTGGAGTAAGCTTTACACTACTCGCCAGTAATATTTAAGCAGGAAATAGGTCTGAGGCTAAACTGTTACAAGTGGGAGCAGACTTCTCTTTTATGAACCTGCTAAACCAAAATATACTTATTATAATATAACTTCCTGAATAATATTGAACCTTGCTAAATACAGACAGGATACCTGGCTCAGAAATACCTCCAGACACAAGCAGGTAGAGCTGGTACAATCTTTACAGCAAGCAAGCACTAAAATTCTTTTGGCTTCAGAAGCAACCATCTAATTCTTCTATAGATTAGATCCTGATTTTCAGACTGGGCACCCAGAAAAGGAGAGAATGACACAATGAAAATACATATCTGCAAATAAAAAAAAAAAAATAAAAATAGGTCCAGCATCAAACAGGACCTATGTGGGTAAAGAAGCCATAAGCCATATAAGCCATATCTCCAGGGTAACATTTAGCTGCCTAACTACAAAAACACTTTTCTCCCATTGTGTATTCAGCATGCACTATAAAATGAGATTAGAGCTCTACAGATAAAAATGTCATACAGCTCTGATTTATCCCCAGCACACCAAAATTTTGAGCAATGGTTCTACAGAAAGAGGACAGAAAAGTATGGGAAAAGGTATTCTATGTAGCTGTAATACATGCTCACATACATCAAAAAAACCTGCAGGGTAACTGGGGTCTGCTGTAACAGCCAAAGCAGGTAACAGTGCTGAAGTGTTACTACCCCTGGGATGAAGAACTCAAACTGATGGGACATTTTGTCTACATTGTTGTCACACTAGCGCCTCGACCTGGCCTCAGCTGGGCACACCTGCCTGGCTGTCTTCACATCTCAAATCACACAAGCACTGTTGTTCTTGTTAACTAGCACCTTGTCACTCTCTCTCATTAGCATCCTCATCTGAATCACGTCTTACCAGATCAATTTTTGGTTTAGTTTTTAGCACGTCAGTTTTCTAGCCTAGACTCTCAATATCACCTCCCCATGGTACAATGTGACTCCTCAGGATTCAAGCATCCATCTCTTCAGGTTTGTTCCCTTCCCTACAATTTTCTCCTCCTTGTTTTGCTTCCTCAGGACTTTTACTTCTAAGCAGCTATCTCTCCCAGAGCTCCTGGGCAGCAGGCAGTGTCAGTTCGGCTGCTCACACTCTCATCTCCCACAGCCCAAATGACTCACATTTGGGATTTCACAGTAATCCTCTCTAGACCCAGCCATTAAATGTTACAAAGGCTTTAGCCAATAAAGTTTAAGTCTTCCGAGCATAAAAACAGGTATTTTCGAGGTCGACTATTTTCCACAAGCAAATAAATCTTCTGAGGAAGGGGAGAGACTCGTTCCTTGGACAAGAATCAATCTATCTAGTTTATTTCAAGGCCCCTATACTGAAACATCAGTGTCTGTGAGTTTCCAAAAGCATTTGACAGTTATCTTCTGCCCTCCAGCTCAGCTCTCTAACCTTGCTGAAACCTTCAAAAATTTCTGCTCAAAAGACTGGCAGACATCACACAGGGAGTTTAAAGCTCAGCAAAAGGCATAAGTAACAATGACCAATGTCATATATCAAGAAGAGCTGTCTTTAAATAGATTACTAGGGTAAAAGAAGGGTATTCATAATTTATGATATCACATTGTTCAACTATCATTTCAACTATCTCTTTCAGAACTTTTAGCCAAGAAAACTCCTTTCTGGCTTTTTCAGCAATTTAAAATTTCTGCATGTTGAAATCACCTCTCTAGGGAAAATACTGTTATCTCAAAATTGTTTTCACTTTGCTGTAGTTGTTGAAAATGGTTGCTTCTGTTTGAAAAATCTTTCTCCATACCACCATGGACAGAGAGACGCATCTCCTATCAAATATACTTTTATGGTATTGGTGCATTTACTTTTTCTGAACTTTATTTTAGGAAAATAATACAGAAAATTGTTTCCTTGCTCCACAAATTTAGTTCTTTCCTCTGAAAGGCATCTCATGATCTTTATGGAACCTTCTTCAGAATTCTCTTAGACTCCATTTGATGCAGTAAGATACAGCTTGATATAAAATACCTTCAATTGAGAGGCAATTCTATTGATTAGACACCCTACTCTAATTTTCAGAGTAAATTTATACACAGTCATCATGGTTATTTGCACTCCTATCAGCATTGTCTTACTCCAGGTAATTCTTTCCTTGTGATTATCCCCACACATTTACAGAATACTTTGTAAAATTCATCTTTAGGAGGACATCAAGCTTCCAAATAATGACATGATACCAGTTGGAAAAGGTTGACAGTACATTCTGTTTCTTAAAAACAAAATTTATCTTATTTAGAGTTTAGCTACGAAAACAGCTGTATAAGCACAGCTGAGGAAAAGGGGCCTTCGATCTGTCACACTTCCTTATAATACTACTCTCCTAAAGGTAAATTCCTAATACTTTTTTCGTATTTTCTTTTACCATTATGCACAGAAATATCCCTTCCTACAAAAGCAGTTTGAGAACTTGATTAACACTGACGTCAAAACCATAATCCTGCAGTTCCTTGGATTAGTTTTTTCCCCCCTTAAAAATAAGTACACTGCCCTGTTAATGCCTAATTAGCTAGCCACCTCACTTCACAGCCAATCTGCATTCAAATTCCACCTTAATTTCCATTTCCGTACTTCTATTCATTTTCCTGTAGACAACTGGAACCACTTGGTGTAAAACATGGCACTCAATGAAGTTTTTAGAAAAACCTAGACTTTTAGTGTTTCCTATTCCCACTCTTGGAAACATCTCTGATGAACTTTGTGCTCCTGTCTCCGATAACCTTTGCAGGGTCTAACTCAGTTTGACAGTTTCTCTGTGCAGGCTCCTGTCTTCAGTCCTAAGGCACTGAAAAATCCAGTCACAATGATGAACACAATCATTCTTACATGAATTCAAGTGTATCTTAATGACAGCTTTTCAGAACACACATATGTTTAATCGTGGTTTAAAAAGAAGTAATTATAATGGTTACAGCCTTTAGAAGCAGTTTAAGTTCTGAAAGGCATATACAGAAACGCTGGTGGCAATTCTGGGAAAAAAATGAGTTCTATTCCATTAGGTACAACATCACCACAGGCAATCAAAAGCACCCCCTCCATTTTTGTTTTGTAACAACTACCATTACCAGGATTCCTCACAGAGGTTTAAGTAGTGTTTTAACCTGTGCTGTAGCATATTGCTCCTGACTAGTCCTTTAGCTGAACAATAATCCCTTTCAAGTTTTAAAATAAAAATCTAACTTGACTAGATTTCACAGGTCATACATTACATTTAGTATTCCACAGCATAAAGCCAAACAAGGAGGCAAGAAGCATGTGCTTTATAACAATTACATATTTTTCATTGCTACATATTATTTAACAAAGTATTTTCACCCCAATTTTACTCTTTAAAATTTCCATGGTAAGTGAAGATGGTTTTATATGGTTAAGACTATATGATAAAAGTTCATTTGCATCCCAACAACAGACCACAGAGAGACAGTGGCAAGTGGGGAAGCACAAATTACACCCTGCCTATCTCCTTCCAGGCCCACCACAAGAGCAATCAGCCCATTACGGGACTCTCTCCATGGGCCAGAGGACCACAGAGCTGCAGAAGGACAGGCAGGGACACAAATTAAGAGATATGCAGGAAGGCAGACCCCTTCCAGACTCTTCCCAGGGCAGTCCCAACGAGGACCTCAGTCACACTGTCCAGTTTTGAAATCCATCACATGAATGCCCACGGGTGTGGGACATATTATGGGATGTAAGGGGGGGGCGGTATTTGAGGATTGCACAGGACTTGCTATGGGATGTTTACACAGAAAACCAAAGGCAGGAACAGAGATGGATTTAAGGGATTTGGGGAAGAACAAGCATGAGGTAACAGAGGAGTAAGTGGATAAAAAGGACAAGTTGCATGCAAATGTTTTGGTGGTTCGTTCGCCTGTCAGTTGTGCTGCCCTGATCTGCACAGTCCATCCTATCTGCTCATTAAACCCTTCCCAGTTCTTTCTGGTGAGAGGCTCTGCTCATTCTGCATGTGTGCACAGGGCTCTGAGTGCAGCAACTCCTGCCTGCCGGCCACCAGAGAGACTGGGGCAAGTGACTAAGAGTGTCAGCCTGAGCTGGGCCATGGGAACATCTGCCTGCAGTGCAGCACCTGGAGCAGGGGTGGGAGCACATCCACCTGGGGGAGTGTACTGGGGGGATGCATTCTGCCTGGCTGCTGACTGGAACCGGGGCATGGATCTGGGGCACTCTCACCCCTCTCAGGCTGCAGAACTGGCCCCATATTTTTCCCTAGCACAGGGGAAGAAAAAGGTTTTGAAAATTTAAACACAGCACATATTTAAAACAAGATAATTTTTTTCTTTTCCTGTTCCACACACAGTGATCATCATCCTTCAGTCCATATCTCAATTCTGTTCCTTTTTCCACTCTTTTTCCACTCTGGTCATTTCACTCACTTCTATTAATCTTCTCTTATCATAAATATTTTCTCTCCTCTTTTTCACTTCTACCCTATGCCATCACAGATTTTAGCAGTTTGTTTTCCTTTAGCTTCCTCTAGACCTTTCTCCATTTCCAAAAATCTCACCTTTGTTTTCCCCTCCACAAAATTCTTTTTATAGTTTCCTCTAAATATCTCAACCACCCTTTCAGTAGGGATAAAAACTGCCCCTTACACATTCTGTCACTTCCCTTCAGCATTCTTTCCTCTTGCCAAAATTCCTTCTTTATAACATTGTCTTCCACTCTCTTTCAAAGCAAAACACGTGCATTTGAAGTCCTCTTGTTCATAGTTAAATAAAACACAGCTATTTTCAAACACTTACTGATTGAACAGGGTTTGCATTAAGGTTTTTCAGAGAAGGACAGAATAGAATCAGCAGACTATTACTATGAATGCTACTCAAAAGGCACAAAAAATGGAAAAAAGTTACTCACAAAGTGCAAGGGACTGTTCTGCAACAAACTTACCAAGAAAACATTTAGGGGTTATCTATATGCTGTCTTCTCCTCCCCTATGTGTGGCTGCAGAACAGAATTTGAGAGAATTTAATTTCTCAGGCTTTGCTCTACCTTAAGTTGCCCACCTTACTTACTTCAGCATATCCCTATAAAATTGCAGAGTTGAATTCTGTTCGTCACTCTAGCAAGAGCTGATCAAAGAGCTTTTCTCTTTTTGATGCATTTTGCCTCCAGTGGACAGTTGGTCCCTTCCTCTCAGCTTCACAGAATACTGTATACCAAAAGCTGTGAAGACCAGCATTTGAGAGGCATGTGGGGGTGGAATTAATTTGGCCTTTTTGCAGGTATGTCACCTTCCAACCAATACCTCATATCATCTGTTAGGACTTTCACTAACCTAAGGCACTGATGTTACTGTTTGATCTTAAAGAGGCACTTCATAAACAAGGAACATTCAAAGTAAACATTTTCAGGGCTGCAGAGTTATGTTTATCAACATTATGGAAAAGCATCTGTCTCCACAAAAACTCATACCCATCAGCTGGCTCTTTAATGGCCATTTACCCACACAGAGAGTAAGCACAGACAAGGACAATTTGATACTATCATTACATAAAGAAATTTTCTACATGGCACTGAAATTATTAGTACTCACCAGAGAAACAACTCAGCTGCATTAGCTGACCTGTGCTTGGCTGCACTTGGCAGACAGACCTTACACAGATCACACCACTGTGAGGAGATAGCAGACATCTTTTGAAGTTAGCACTCAGAAGCCATGCTTTAGGTTTCTCTCCAAAAAGAAGCACAGACCCTCTGAGCCTAAAGCAGCAATGAGGTAAAGTAGCACGTTATCCACCACAGGCCAGAAGGGCAACATTCACAGGGTACACGGCAAGGACTGGTTACGCAGCCTGATGCCAGTTTCACACATTAGAAATGTTGAAGTACAAGGTCTTCCCTCGGGAATCATAATGATCTCTTTCTTATGATGACCCAAGACCAGGGAAGCATGATCAGATTTCGTCCTGTTACACACTGCTTTGTGCTAGCATGCAGGACTTTCACTCTGCAGCCTACTTCTGAGCAAGGGTTTTCCCTTATTTCCATACTCCATTTGATGGCGGCTTCTGTACTCAGCCAACGCCAAAAATCAGAGATCTGGAGTTCACTCCATGGCCTTCTGCTACAGAAAAGGGTACCAGCTGACGGTTTCCAGCAATACACCAGGATTAATGCTGCACTACATGTTATTCTCCCAGTCTCCTTTCATCACACTTATTAAGTCCTACAATGTCTTACATTGAACAAAACTTTGGCCATACAGAATCATAGATTATCCTAAGTTGGAGGGGACCCACAGGAATCATCAAGTCCAACTTCTGTCTCTGCACAGGATCCCAAAGAGTCACACCATGTGCCTGAGAGCACTGGCGGGCTTGATGCTATGACTGCTTTCCTGGGAAGCCTATTCTAGTGTCCAGCCACTCTCTAGGTGAAAAAATCTTCTCCTATATCCAACCTAAACCTCCCCTGACACAGCTGTATGTCATTCCTTCAGGTCCTGTCACTGGTCACCAAAGAGAAGAGATCAATGTCTGACTCTCCCTCTACTTCCTGTCATGAGGAAGTTTTAGACAGCACATGCACACCCCTGCCCTGGCAGAAGATAGCTACAGAAGTTCACTTCCCCGCTGGCTGGAAATCTTATGATAGTCCCTATTTTATTACTACTTTATCTCATGCCAAAATTTTGTCCCTTAGGTTAGGTATGTATTTAACTTGGCTCATGTAACATCAGTTTCACTTCTGAAGCAATGTATTAATAATTGGCTTCTGCTTTGAACTTTTCCACCAGGATAAACAAGTCCCTTTGCTCCTTAACATCACTGGTACCTTTTTTTCCTTCTGGAAAAGACTTCAGAGAAGATGACCTTGGGGAAGAGAGAGAGAAACCTATCTCCTATGAGACCCACAGTCATCAAGCCATCACAACACAAACTACACTCCACGGAGGTCAAGGAAGCTGCTCCCGTGACTGCAAAGATGGCCTGGCTTTCCCTCACTGTGCTTTCATTTGGAATGTCTTCTCTGCTCTAGAGACCTAACAGGCAGAAACTGGAAAAGTGGGATTAGTAAGCTACTGACCTCATGGACATTTTCACTCAATGATCCAGCAGAACCAAAACAACTCTGACATGCACAGAAGCTGCCCCCTGCATTTCCTCACTGGCAGACCTAACCATACAATGCCACAATGATTACATTTCCACAGGTTCTGCAGAATCACAGTGCCGTTTCCCTTCTGCAGCAATGTAACACAACATGAAGTAAAAAATATAACGCAATACAAGGGAGCAGTTAATTGTAATACTTCTAAAGACGTCAAAAAATATAGAAAAACTGTTCCTATAAGAAAAATAGAAATCAGTCAGTGACCACTACCTTGATTCAAGGACTTAATTTTGTAATGGAAATAAACAGGCAAGGAAGAACGTTGTTACAAATCACAAATGAAACAAGACTCTGGTTTTTAGATTGTGAAACTCACCTACTGAATAGATTAGAAGTAATTAAACTTTTCTGTGTTCTAAAGTACATTGTAAGTACATTGCCCACTATTTTAACACAGTCAAATTGAACATAATTTTTTTGCATAAATCACATTTGACATTTAATTTTGTCTACCTGAAAGTCAATTTGGAGGTACAAATAGACCAAACTTGGATTTCAGTTGCTGGTGGGCAACCAAGGAGACATTCCCAGTACATCATACCCTTCTTGACCTTCCAGACTTAAGTTATACATTTTAGTCTTCTGAAATCTGAGGATTTGGACTACCATTCTTTGTCTACAAAACACAATCACATTGGTACCAATGAAACAAAGTCAACTTGATATCATGCAGTTTGCCTTTGCAAAAAATGTACTCAGTTGTGACCAAGATGAAGTTCTACCTCACCACAAAGCATAAAGAGCTCAGCCAAGCCAGCACAGGGCAGCAGCTAACATGCTGAGGTTTCCCACTGTGCTGTACTTTCCACTACTGTCCCAAAGCAGGCATGCTCACATGGCAGAGGGGCAGGAATAGATGGGTCAGTTCTGAAAGACATTCTTGTGACAAAATCTGGTAACAGACAAGCAAAGTTAATGGGACAAAATCCATGCAGGAACATTAGAACTCTTCCTCCACACGAGGTACTAGAAATGCTCTCAACACCTTGAAAGCCACACTCCTCATGAAAAAGCATTCATTTTATAAGACTATAAAAGAGTCATAGATATAGTATCTTCATTGTAAAATTAGAAACTTTGTTTTACAATAGTGACATAGCCTGAAATTAACTTTACACCCATCCACAGCTCAGCATTGCCAAAGCCTTTCATAATACTGTACAAAACCTGTCTTGTACACCTGTCTTAAAACCAACAGGACAGCACTGTGGCAGTACAATCACCCAAAGCACCTTTAATGCCTCTGCATCCCAAAAACCATTCCACAGAAGGAAAGTTATAAGCAGTATGGAATTACCCAAAGGAGCAGTGAAATTACACTGAATAATGCAATATTATCAAACTCCCTACTACTTCCAAATCATGAAACTCTAATTAATGAGATTTAAGTTTCAGTGTATGTCTGGTTGCCAATGAATTTGAAAAAAAAAAGCATTGAACCATCAAAATGGCACAGAAAACAAGGTAAAGTTAGCTTACCATTCATTACTGCTTCAACTGTATCATTAAGTCTACTTTTTAAACAGACGTTTATTCCTCTTTCCTGAAGAATCTGACATAAATTGCTGTATTATCACACACCTGCCTGGAACAAAATCCCCTTTTCAATTACCAATGAATTGGAAAAATACTAGCCAGGAGAACAGAGATCCTTTTTCCTGGCCTGTGATCATTCTGTTCACTTTAAAGGAATGAACCTCATTAACCCTGATAATTAACAAGGTTATTCTCATTACATTAAAGGTTTAAGTTCCTCTATTAAGTTATTATTTGAATTTGCACCGCTATTAAGATGATGAGACTATTCTGGATTTAATTTCACATAACATGATGTTTCTCTTTAAGGATCCTAATTTTTTTTCAAGTCGAGGCATATAATTTCATTGTCTTGTATGCTACATAGAATAAGTTAGGTTAGAAGGGACATGGACCCTCTAGTTCCAACCCCATGCCATGGGCAGGGACACAATAAGCACATCTACTGGATTAAGAAATGTATTACATACGTACAAAAAAAACCCAAACGAAATCAAAATTGAAAAAACTAGGAGGGGTAAAGCAGGAGCGCAAGCAGGCAGCAAAAACAGCAAACAGGCATCTGGAAGTAGCATGGATGTGGCAGCAGAAACCAGAGAGAACTGAAAAAGGAGAAGAGGAACAAAATTACAAGGAGATGCACATAGCTTGGGAAAAGACTCCCAGCAGGTGTATCTACTCCTGGCTGGACCATTCCAGTAAGACTCCACAGACTAAGGAGAAACTTCCAATACCCATGATGTCCCTGACCATGGCAGGGGGTTTCAAACTAGATGATCCATAAGATCCCTTCCAACCCAAATCATTCTATGGTTCCATGCTTCTATGTACCAACATATATTTGGGTTATTTTGTTTTTAGATCATATGTGAGGACTGTCTGGCCAATGAAGTCTTCTAAATATCTACTAAATGCTTTAATTTTTGCACATAGGTATTCCTAGTATGTGAACTTGCTTCCCCCACAAGAGAAAAGCCAGCTGTCTAAGTCAGACAGCTATTCTGAGAATATTAAAAATTGCAGCAGCCACACATCAACATCCCACATCAAATATAAAAACAGAGATGATGGTTTATCTCATTATCCATACTGACATCATATTAGTTCATGTGCTCTGTAGTTAACAAACATATGGAAAATCATAGTATGGAAAAACTAGTCACAATTACAAAGAGATTTGACTACATAGGTTTCACTGGCAGCATACCTGACACCAGGGAATTTGAGCACCTTAAATGCAAATATTTAGTGATGGCAAATTAACACCAAAGGTTTTGCAAAGAAGTTTTTTTGCACATAATTCAGTCCCCATGAAATAATAATAACAACAGTAATACTCTTTAAATGTCAGAAAAGGCAAGAGAACTTTCTGTCATAGCATGAGTATTGTCACAGTGCTGACTGGGTCAAACATTGAAAACAAACAAGTTCAGACAGCTAAGGTCAAGGTCAGCTGTGAGTCTATGGGAGAGTTCTGAGCACTGCTAGTTTGTCCCATCTGTGCACCTTAAAAGGGTGTCATTCATTTAGCTGTGTATTTTCCAGAACGTCATTTTTTGTATTTTAAAGCACTCACCGCTAAATCTTGTCACAAGTACTTAGCATTGTGCGACAAACATTAAACTCTTCCCATAAACAGTGTCAAGAGTGCTGTGAAATATTCAGAATAATGACACTGTAAGTCTTATCAACATAACAACTCCCTCAGGAATTATCAATTCGCAAATATCTCAAACCCCTGATAGAGTTTAAAATGCTGTTAAAAATACAGCAGGGTACCCATGAATGAGCCATAGATTGCCTCCCCCCCCTTTTTTTTTAAGTCTAATACATGTTCTTTAGCAGAATGAAGTCTGAAGTATACACATGAGATTAATAGAGGACATAATGGAGGACAGTATTTAACCACCATGACAACTTTATGTAAGCTTGGATGAGACTTTTGGTCAATAATATTAGTAGTTTTCACCATTACTAGGAATCACCATCACTGTGTCTCCAAGCATACCCTTGCACATGGTTTGAACATTGCAATATCCACCTGAGTGCTCACAGGTTATCCACTTTACCCTCATATTTGTTAGTTAACACACTCTAGTTTTCCTTCTCAAACTGTGATTTTCCCACTTAAACCAGTAACCCTTGAATAACGAACATGTGAGTTTCATGGCCATTAGTTAGTTTCCTTCCTCCCTCTAACACAAGATGAACATAGCATGCATCTTCTCACTCCCCACATCCAACAGAATCAGGGACAGAACCCAAACAGAAGTGTTTCTTTTTCAACGTGAAGTACAAAGAGCTTAAAATTACTCTTTTTTTTTTCTTTTTTTTTAAACAAACATTGAAAATAACCAGAATGGCTTTGGCACTGCTTTAATCAGTTCAAACTTAAAGACAGGAACTCTAATTAAAATCGGGAACTCTAGCTGTAAGAAACAGCTAATTAGCTCCCAACTTTTTAATGAAGTACTGTGTCAGAGTACATATTAGCTGTTCAGTATTAAAAAGGAAATGCTCTGCAAGATAAGCTCATTCTCTCAGGTAGTACACCAGTTTGTCTACTTACTTCAATCCATGTACTGTCAGAGGGATTTCAGAAAACACATAGCAATAACTATCAGATTTACACATCTCCATGCACAGTAAGATAAATGAACTTTGCACCATTTCGAACTGAGAAGGAGAAACACAAGACACTTAATTACCTTTCTGTTAGGCAATAAAGACAATTTAAACCGCATTAAAGTATAAGGTTGTTTCCTTCTTTTGAATTCGCTCCTGGCCAAAACTTGCAAATACAAGAAAGAAGAAGATGGGGAAGAAGTGAGAGAAGGAGACTCTCGTGCTCTCAAGATGTCTGGACAAAATGTATGGGATAGAGGAAAAGTGAGAACTCCCGATTATTAAGAGGGACCCTGTCCAGATAGTCTCAGCAAGATATGTTGACAGCAGTGGGAACCTGAACAACTTTGTTCACATTTCCACATCTTTTAGTGTCTCGTTGTGTAAGGGCTGGTGCTTCTAACCACCTTTCCACACACAGAGCATCAACTAAAAGAGAAATTACTTAAAACATGATTACAAACAAAGGCCAAGTTCGCGTGCATTCACACGCCAGGGTTTTCTAACCTGAGTTCCCTTATGTTGCAACATGCACACTGACTCGGAGAGCCCTGATCATTAAAGCGGCATTTACGGTGGTGTTAAGCGAGGGAGGGTGTGAAATCGCCCCTGAGGAACCGGGGTAGCCGGGGCCGCCGCTGTCCAAGCGCCGGCCCGACGGAGCTGACGGGAACCTTCGCCCTGTGCCCGCACCCGGCACCGGCCGAGGGCACGGCGGCGACAGCAGCGCCAGCCCGCGAGGGTGCCCCGATGCGCTTCTGCCCCCGAAAGCCCCCAAAACAACAACAACAACACGAAAAATACCAACAACCAGCCAACCGAACAATCAAACCCAACCCGCACTCCTCCCAGCCAAAAAAA
>VYZT01047000.1:18031-40194 GCA_013400735.1 Pomatostomus ruficeps
TATAAAAATATATTAGTAAAGGACTGTTATTCCTCTTTTCTCATACCATTGCCTGAAAGCCCCTTAATTTCAAAATTTTACCAAGTCAGAGGGAAGGGGGTTACATTTCCTATTCTAAAAGAGGCTTCTACCTTCTTTAGCAAATACCTCTCTTTGAAATGATGACACATATGAGTAACACAACCAAGAACCACACACCAGAGTAATTTATTATGACAAAACATGTCTGAGTTCTTTGCTTCCCATACCTGGAATTTTTTCTTTGGACTTCAATATGCAGTCTATTTGCAGCCAGTATGTTTAGAGTTTTAAAGAGATATTAAAGTTGAGGAAGAGTTTGTGCTGAAAAAGGTCCTGAAAGCACCTTTATGAGTTCAGAACCATAGAATATATATACAAGAGTAAACCTTTCTGGTTTAATTCTTTCAAATGTCAAAAATTAATATTGCATTTGCATACATTTTCTATGTGACCAACAAACATCTACAGCTACATGTCACAAAATTCTTTGTCAAATTCTTGATTTAAAAACAAATATATAAAACCACATTTAACATGGAGTACATGGCAAGCAAAAGAGAAGAAAGAATAAATCATGGTATGCACATTATTTAAGGCAAAATATACAAGTAGAAATGGAATTAAGATAGGAAACGTTACAGTGAGTACTTAATTATAATTTTTGCAATAAAATTCAAATTTACATAACAATATGACATTAGCTTCTCCAAAGATAGTAAAAAATTTGAGTCAGATTTTACAGACTTGATCCATGAAATGAAAGACAGCAACAATACCATTCTTCTATTAAATAACAAATGTCATGGTGCAAAAATAACAAACGTCATGATGCAAGCTGTTGCCATCCTCAATCTTATGTGGTACACTGCCAGTACACACCTCAGTAAGATGTGCTGACCAAAAGTGACTCTTCTTTTCTTTTAGGTATTCCCAAGCCTCCCTATATAAGCATTAATAAATATTTAACTGATGTGGTAAGCAAGATCAGTTTACTTATCAGATGGCCACCAAATCTGGATGTTTTATAAATTTATATGTATACCCACTTCTCCAGCTGTCACCAGTCACTGGTGCCCTCACAAGAGAAGCAGGAGCTCAGCTCAGTCTGGAGGAGAGAAAATGAAGGGGAAACCCTTCAGTGGAAATATGGTAACACTAACTCAAGCCAGCTGCAAAACACATGAGAGTGAAGCAGTTACCCCACAGGCAAAGATTTAGAGTGGGCTTGATTCCATTTTTCCCTGTTTCAGTAAGTTGAATATAGCTATCTTGGTAACCAAGTCTGCTTTCCAGGAGAACATTTCAAAATGGGAAGGACCAAGCTATTGCTTTCTCAGACATGACCACACCCTGGGAGTAAGGCTAATATGAGAAACATAGTTTTTAATCCCTTCAGGCAGAAACAGGAATTGAAGTTTAACATTTAGATTTGACAAGCGTTTTAGAGATAACACATAAAAAGAGAGAAGTCTTCTTGACATTTAGTGAATCTACAACAACTTTGCAACATCATCATTTTCATTACTTTTCGATTTGTGCCTTTAGAAAAATAAAGTCTCGTTTCCATTGTAATTACTTTTGCATTGAGGATTTTCTTCAAGATGAAATAAAAAATGTGTAATTTGTTCACGTTGAAGGTCTCACTGTGTAGCACTCGGTCAGGTCGGCTAGGCCGAGGAGCCCAAAGGAGAGCCTAATAAAAGACCACACCGAAACAGCAGACGGAGCGGGCAGAAAGAGAGAGAGAGGGCAGAACCCTCTGCCTTTATTTATATGGTTTTACAAATCACCGTGGATTGGAGGTAGAAATGACCACCTCTTAATTCCACTGGTCAAAGCATCAATCAATCATATTTCTCCACCCAGTATACTGGAATTATAAACACGCATACAGTTAGCAAAAACATAGATAGTTGTTAGGAAACCATGGCCATGCTTACAGAAGAAGTGTGAGAAAGTATTACAGCAAAAGAGAAACACTGAGAAACTGCAAAACTCAGGGCAACATCACTGGACTTTGGATAAAAGCTAAGCATGGTGAAACAATGCTGGAAGTACATATCCCCAAGACCAGACAAAAGGTGTTTGTTTAAACCAAACTCAGTCTAGGAGCCAGCCACTTATTCTGGCTTTACTGGATTGCTCCCCCCAGCCTGCTCTTTGCCGTGCTAGGTCTTTAAAGCAGGAGTTTGTATGGATTCAGAAGGAGAAGGCAGTAAGAGACAAGGCAGAAAGGCAGAGCTATTGCACATCACAAAGAATGACCACAGAGGTTCAACAGGGGCTACTTTCCTTTTTCTTTTCACTCCTCTGAGTAAAAGCTCTACCAAACTGAAAAGCCTACCAAATTCCTGTCATGTTTTCTGCTATATATTCAACAACAGAAAAGCATATTTCCCATTGCCTGAACGAACCATGTTAACAAGGAAGGTCCAATTACCTGGATGATAATATTAAGGCATAACTCTGGTTTCTCACTTTGACCTTGATTACTCATCGTTAATGAGCCAGTTTTAACTTTGACAAATTATGCAAGTGATGTTCTCATGTATGTGATCACCATCATAGCACTATGCCTGTGAAGGATAGATGAGTTTCTTCACAATGCTTCTTGGAATAGAGACACCTCTACAGAAAGTATTTTTAACACAAAGAATTAATTTATCATCTTTCTCTTAAATAACCGTCTAAGTTTCATGCCCAGTTATGCATTTTTTTTCCATTTCATTCTAACACTAGGTCCTTCCTTTTCCTTTTTGAAACAACATAAACCAGTGCTTACACTGGTGCATGGAATACTGATACAGTGAGCTCTTAATAGCATCTGGTTTTATTAACTTTGTATAACCCAGACATTTGTTTTTCATCATTCTACAAATGTCTGCTGAGAGCCTAGGGGCCAAAATGCAAAAAACATTGGTTTGTTGTAAAATAAATCACTTCAAATTGAGGACTAGAGGATATCTGGCTGTAAGGAAATATTTGCCGTATGTAGCAATGCAAGGTCTGTTCTGAAAAGGACTGAGTCATCTTTGTTGTGCTAATATAAAATAGGTACGTTATGCAGTTCTATAGGTGAAGGTGTTACCTGCTGAAGTGTCCTTTTTAGCAACTTGAAAAGCATTTCAATAAAAAGATACAGTATGAATATTAATGTACTAGAGAAACACAGCACGCATAAATCCACATATGTAAGGATTTTCTAACAGGAAAACTGTCTTGGTAACTTTGAATCATGATTGTGAAATATCACGTCTCCTACTAGCTGCCCTTCTCTTTTATCCTTGCAATACCATGCCTATGAGCACTGCACTTCAAGTTGCCTCTCATATGATTTTAATTCAGGCCTACATATCTTCATGTTCTACACATGATGTGAAGATGTTGTACTGGTTCCCCACTAACAAGTGTATTGAATATCTATTACTCACATTAAAGAAGGCATGAGACCTCCTTATCCCTCAGGCTATTCCTGCTGCCAGTTTGTTCTCTGCTCTCGTACCAGAATTCACATTACAAATATTACAACAAGTGTTTTCTTCTCTGAGCTTTTACTCCTGGATTGTAAATATAATCATGTTTTGGTAGCTTGCTCAAGATGATCAGTTCTATGAAAACACCAAACATTTCAACAAAAAGGAATGAAAAAGCCGCCTGCCACCGAAACCAAGTAATAAAATAAAAAAATAAAATAAGAGACTGAGCAAAACAATGCTATGAGGAAAATACACTTTGGTACTTGTGCTGTATTCCATCTTGTGAACTTTCACTCCATGATACAGTTCCTAATGTGTATTTTCTTCACAAAGAAATCCTAATTCAAACAGCAAATAAAAATGAATAGATTTTACAGAACTGAAGATATCAAGAAGCAGATTTTTGCCCACGGGGTTATTTATCCTCTACATCATATTTAGCAGCTTAAGGGGAGGAGGTAAACTATGATTCAGAAAAGTGACCTCAATTAATGCAGTGGATTGAAGTGTGTTGTCTAGTCAGTTGTATTATTTTTTGTATAAGTAGAGAGCATTAATTATCAAGGTTTCTTAAATTTATTTAAGATTTAACAAAGATTTAACAAAGTCCAGTGGTGGATGCGACAGTGGTTTACCACGATTTATTTACTGCATAGAGGACAGGATAAGACAAAATTGAGACACTTCTGTTGAGTCATGAGGTTAAGAAAGGACCCCATTGAGTTCTAAGCTCCTTAGGGAGGAGCCTAGGTGCAGATGGATCCACTGCTAGTCCCAGACTTGGTCAGTAGTTTATGTCCAAAGAATTACATATGCACAATCAATGTTTTTTAAATAATAGTTCAAAGTTTACCTTGCTATTAATCACTTACCAGGAACCTGTTGCAGCAAGGAATCCCTCAGCCTCAAGGAGTACCACTGCTACTCAAGGGGAGTTCCTGTTGTGCAATACACTGCTGTGCAGGAGAGCTCATTGGGCCCTGGGCTGCCCACCTCTGATGGAGTAAGAGAGAATGGCTCACAATCATATCTGCACTCCAGCAAGAGGTCTGGGTCACCATTCCAGACAGCCCTTGGCCACCGTGTTGCCATCCATGCATGGAGAAGGAGGATGTCTCCTCTAAGGAGGCATTGCCCCACATCCTAACTATCAAAGGTGTGGCACCTTATTTATTCTCTAATGCTTAACTGTAGACTACCACAGCAGCTCTGTTGGTTTCATTTTTCACATTAAATCAGAGCAAGCATTTTCAGTCACTATAAAAAGTGCATTTTACAACAACATCTTACTCAAGAATTCATCAACAGTGGCTCTTTCGTTGAAGCAATAAATTCATGCTCTACAGGACCTTCATAACTCTTTATAGGATGTCATTATGCTGGAGATGCTACATGCTTGCGTGCCCAAATTTCATCTGCAAATGCCACATCTACCTTGTTCTCTCAGGGATTTACATTATCAGGATTAAGTCTCTATTTGGATACTCCAGTTTCCCATTCATTCGGATGTGCAAGACCAATTCCACTGTATTACTCTGGCCACTGAACTTTATTTAATTTGGAATTACTGTTCAGTGTACAAATGGGCTACACACCTCTGGTGTAGTTCACTTGGTTGCTTTCTAGTTTTCACATTTGTACTTGAGCTGAAGATGCATAAATATCCCATAAAGTAGATATTTTTACTATGCTGGCAGTGAGCTGTTCTTATTTAAACTATTGAATGCTGTGACTGCATTCACAGTTTGTGATGTTTTCCTTTCTCTTGACTTGAATACTATTAGATCTATGTGAACCAATTTGTCTCTTGTACTTCATTTCATTATGATTCAATACTTGAAATTGCTGGATTCTCATTAGATTTGTTTTCCCTAATTAAAAGGGTCTTTTTGGCAACAGAAACCCCTTCAGTCTTTTTTGTGTGTCTTGCTGATAACTTAAGTAATATTTTCCTTTGTGCCTCGTTCTCATTTCATTTTAAGAAAGGTAATAATTGAAGCCTAATAACTTGTATAACTTATTGAAGCCTAATAGCCTAATCACCCAGAATTCATAGATCTGACTTGCTCACAACTCCAGAATTGAAAGATATAACAGGAATCACTTTTTGTTTCTTGTTACTATGACTATTTTAGATATAATTATTAAGATATTGCATGTCCTGGGCCAGGAGATGGACTCGATGATCTTTTGGATCCCTTCCGACTCAGGATATTCTTTGAATGTGGCTCTTGGAAAATCAATTCATCAATTTATTCAGAATTGATTAAAGATAATTGAGGTTCAATTCTTAATTTAAAATGTATGGCATCCATCTTTACCTGCTGGTGAAAATGTAACCAAGCCTTACAACACAATACTACATGAGAAAGAACTTCCTGCTGAAGTTTGCAAGATACAGAAAAGAAAGGAAGGTCAGTCAATAACTTATTTAAATATGCTCAGGTGTGTATTTTCATTTAGGTCTGCTTGTAGTGAGCATTAATGTGTAAAGATCAGTTTTCTTCCCACACTTGACAAGACTCATCCGCTGTTTAGGTAGTGGAAGACAATAATTTTCAAACCACAACAAAACCTATAAAAAAATCTATAATAACAATTTATCTGAAGAGTGAACCTGCCACACATCCATTGCTTTGATTGTTGTAATATCACTCACACAAGTAACTCTAGGAAACTACGCATACTCATGCTAAAGAAAAAATGCTATAGCATTGCCCTATAAATCAAAACAAAAGCCCTAAGTGAGATGAGCTGGTTATTAAGACAGATGAAATGCATCTTTATTTTACATAGAATGAACCAACCGAGGAGTTATTTCACAAAGTCTAAATATGCCACCTGTGGCTTCAGATACCCACAAACCAACACTCATATATCATGCTTTGCTTATAGGGATAAGCTTGACTAACATACATTACCTAGTTAAAAATTGGTTAGCTTTCCAAACAGTTTTGTTGTAGCTGTCACTTCTGACACTCTTAATGACTCCATAATTGCTATCATTACTTTAGAGCTTTCAAGAATAAGTTAGTAACTGTTTGTTATCATTTGAAATAGTTTAACACAGATCCCTGATCTTTTGCAGCCTTTCTGCTGTCTATAGTCCTGAAAACAAAGCTAAAGCTTGGAGGGTATTTGTACACAGGAGAAACATTTGTTCACTAAGTTCCCAAAAGATCTAGTGCCTTATTAAGATTTAGGTACATGTCTGACAAAAAAAAATTCTCTTCCTGGTTTCAGGTCTAATTGCATGCAGACACACAGCATCTTCTGGGTAATGAAAATATCACATAACAAGAATCCAGGTTTTAGAAAAGAAGCTGTGAATGTTCTTTCTCGCAGTCCCACTATTAGCCACTACAAATACATATTATTTCAATAAACAATGACAGTTCAATCAAAGAGGAAGTCAAAACCCTTAGAAAAATTACTGCTCAGTAGTACTCACTTTTGCTGACTTACATGACTCATTAAAAAGAAACAAAACAACTAAAACCAACTTCTTAAGTAGAACACATCATTTCTCACACCATTTTCTGTTGACATGCCCACATGCAAACAGAAAACCTCAGTAGATGAGAGGAAGGTTATTCAATGGCATATGGTGTTCCAGCAGTGGTGAAAATCCTTAGGGTTTGAGGGGTAAGCAAAAGTTTGTGGTAGAAAAGGGTGAGCAGACTGATTTTTGGGGATGGCTACTGTATTTTACTCTTTCAAAGGTGTTTTGTGTCTCTGTAGATTAAAGACTGGGAGACTGTCCTAGTTCTGGACACAGAAAGCAATGCTCAAACAGAATGGAATAAAGGTTATTCAGGCAGCCTCTTCATTCTTCAATTTCTTGGTGTACCACACCTGAATTGTATTGAAGACCACTGGGAGGATGTTGAATTTTTAAGATACTTGAATTGGTTTACATTCAAGTCTTTGAAGCTAGTGAAACTATCCTCAAATAAATATTTCAGTGTCCAATTTTGTAGCTTCTTTTATAAGGCATTTTTCCTGTGATTGTGGCAGTGTTGTTGGTATTCTTAGAAATATCATTTTACTTAATAATTCATGCAGAGAACACAAAATAATTCATACAGAGAACACAAAACATATCCTCTCTGTATACAATGTCCATTTTCCTCTTCATTCCAATTGTTAGAAATTACTAAAGGATGTGTGTTATTGTTTGTGGGGAAACATTTTCTTCAACCATTTCTTTCCTCCCCAAGTCAAAAACCTGTTGGAATCACTGAGATCTTTTAAGATATTTACTAGCCAGGGGAAAGTTCCTTAGAAGGGAACCTGCTCCAGAATCCAGGTCCCAAAAAGTTGTTGAGATTAATGATGTGGCAGGTATGGTGAAGAGCAGGTTACACAAAACGTGATGTAAGAGCAGAGCTATTACCCATCCTGCAGAATTGCAGGAAAGAGCATTTTCTAGGAAATAGGGCTCAGACAGAATGGTATGGTTTTTAATGGGATCCAAAATTGAACTCAGTTTTAAGTTTTACAGTTTTTCTTAATGCACTAATGATAATTCAAAAAGTCATTAAAAGATACATTTTATAAAGTAACAGCAGAATCAATTCAAAAGTTGCAGATACATAATTTATGGTTCTTGGAACCAGAATTTTTCTTTTTTTCCCAGTTGATTCAAATGGAACTAGAATTCATGTGGATCAATTAGAAGTTGGATCACTGCATCCAAACTTTTCCGTAAATATTTTCTTTTTGGGTTTTTCGGGTTTTTTGGTTTAATATGACACCATATCAGATCCAGTTCATCCATCATGGTTCTACGGTGCTCACTACAAGGTTGAAACTTTTTAAAACTCTATAAAGTGTTTACTGTCACTGCATTTCTGTGTTCACAATTTCACTGCAGTGTGTTTACATATATTTACTCTTGGGAATGCAAAACTAAGCCTATGCCCAACAGAACTTAAATTTAGAAGACATGGCAAGCCATCACCTATGTGTGTAGAGAGAATTTTGAATCTTCTTTCCTGCAAATATATTACTGATGAACAGAAATATAGTTGCTCTCTGACAGTAAGTTAGCTCCATGTAGGCAATGCACACCATTCTTACCAAAAAGATCTAAGTATCTTATTTGATTGAGAAATCTAATTTAATTATATTTAATATCATGTTCAATTAATATATCTAATCTAATTTAAGTATATTTAATTTTATTATTGCCTGATGCCTATACTACAAAGTGAAGCTCCATCTTGGAGAATTAAAAATTAAGTGCTGAAAATATATGGAGAAAACAATTTTTATACCAATAACATTATAATAAAAGGTGTAAAGAGTTAATGACAGGATTAATAAAGTCAATTTTTCTCTAGAAAAAGGCTGTGTAGGAACAACCCTGAAAGAGTTACACTCATGGCATGAATTAAAGCATTTTTGTTTCTCTGGACTAGTAGAGCTTTCAAAGCTTGTTTTGTATTATATAGCACATGCTGTTTTGAATGTTTTGTAGCCAGTTTTTCTCCTATCCACGTGCTTCATACATATTGAGAAACAAACACTAATTAGTTAATTGCTTGTTGATATTGTCAGAGTACAATAGTACTAGTTTGCATGGTAACTGATGTGCACAGATAATGATTTTCAGAAACTGTCTCATGTTCCCAGAAGTATTTCCTTTGTTTTGGTATGGGGGAGATAAGTTGTCTAACAGACCCCATAATTAATGTAACTAGCATTTTATATAGAGTGGGAGGCTTCTACAGACATTTAAAAAAACCCTGTGTTAAACTATGTGGGAACTTTTCAGGTAAACTCTAGTCTAATGTTAAAGCATTTTCTTAACTCTGTATTTACCTCGGGTAATGTTTAATACCACAGTCCTTTTGCAGAAAACTCTCAACAAAATCCAAACAATGCACACAGATAAAAAAGAAAACAAAAATTATGCATGCAGTACTATACTTTTAGTCAATCTCATTTGCTTTTTATCAAGATGCAGAAGCAAAACTGTGCTTCATGTGTCCAGTGAAAGCAGATAAGAATGCATTTCCATGCTTAACAGCATGTAGTATATAATAGCCCAAGAAGATGAGAGTTTCTTGTTCAGATAATGAGCAGAGGGAGAACTTCAGCTTCATGGGTAAATGATGAAACACAGGCCTTTTTTTGCTGTACATTTGCATGCTCCAAATAAGTTCCTGAGGACGGAGTTCAGATCTGTTCTTGAAAACCACTTGATGAGGAAGTCCAGCGTGAGAACTATGGTTTAAATCCAAACAGGAGTAGGATGGTTCTTGTGCAGCTTGGGCAGAACACAGCTTCTTCAAAAGAAATTCCTGCATCTCCTGTCAGCAGATGGAGTTTTGCTGTTGATTTTAAACTGACCTATAATGAAACTAAGTCTTGGATGAAAAACTTAAAACCAAAATTCAACAGATCTACAATTAAACTAAAACAATAGAGATTTAGAAATAAAACAAATGCTGACATGAGTCATCTGATTACCAAACTGCTATAAACCACACAATCCTGATGCCAGGCCCAAGCACATATTTTATTCACGTCTGATATATAAATCAGCACTAGAAGCAGAAATCACCATCTGGGACTTCATTGGCCCCCAACAAGACACTAGAGAATTGCTACGGTGCGTTCTGTGGGGGCACCAAGCGTCTGTCTGCGGTTCCAGGGGCTGCTGGGCTGCTCCAAGGCACGGGAGGGCTGGCGAAGTTCCTGTATGGGTTCACCCAACCCACCAATGTTGCAGGCGCGCCGAAGAAGGAGAGATGAGTGGAGGGGCTTCCCAGATGGTTTATTTGGCACCAGGGTCGTGCCAGGAAGGCACCGGCATGGGGGGTTTCAGTTACATAAATACAGACACAAGGGGGCGGGGGGAGGGTACAACATCCAATAGGGGAGGGGTGCTAGGTTTGAATTTGGCGGGCTTTGTGTAGGATTATACAATATAGAGCCCTCCATGGGGTGGAGAACCGATACCGAGGGAGGGGGAGGGGACATAGCAGAGCCTGGCCATGAGACAGACCGAAACTGGCCAGAGCACACTGCAACAGAGAATAGCTATACTTTAAATCCAGTGCTAGGAGGTGTCTCAGCCCAAAGTTGCCTCTGACTGTGTCGAAAAACAAGCATGCATTGCTGTGTCTGGGTGCAAGGCTTGTACCCCAGGCCCTCCTTTCCACTTAAAAATATTCCCCATTTGTGTTGAAAAGGATGACCTGTATCAACACACAAGAGGATAACTTATGATCGTGATCTTTGCTGAAGGTAAGAAAAACTGGTTTGAGTGGAGTGATATTCTTGTTAACCTATGATTTTAAAAGTAGAAAAAAAGGCAAGCATTTATAGAATCAGAGTTTAAGTGGCATGGAAGGAGAGAAGAGTTTTGATTTACAGTTCCAGACTTCATTCCATATATTTGTCTTTGTTCTATATGCTGAACTTTGCTTCAGGCATGCTTGTGTTCCTCTATGAGGTACATGATAAGGAAAAAAATTAATGTCTGAAGTGCCAGTTAACTTAACATTTCATTTGAAAAATGTGTAGTTGATCTCTTAGCATACAAGCAATATACAGCACTTCATATCCAGCCCTCACTTCATGTGCTGCCTTACAAGCCTAATAGAAACTCTCTCTTGCCCCCTTATGGGACACAATATCAAAATAAATGACTTGTCATTAATACACATCTAAAATCAAGAGGTATTTTTTCACTTGTAATTCTTTTTAAGTTATAAAAATGCAGGTATGATAGTACAACTACTACAAAACTTCAGAGCACAGTCTTTTTATAGTCAGCTAGGGACCAGCACTACATTCTTCTTAGGAAGAACTTATAATTCTTCATAAATCTCTTATTAAACTGATGGTATTTTGACCCAGGAGTTAATTCTTTAGTTTGCTCTTCTTACTGGTTCCCCACCTTCTGCTGAGGTGGAGGGAGTGAACAGCTGTGTGGGTGCCCATCTGCTGGCTGGGATCAACTCACAATAGTTTTGGCAGCTGAAAATGGCCATTTTTTTGGTCAAAAACCTTGGATTAATTCCAAAGTCTGCTCAGAAAGAAAGTAAGAAAAAACCAAATTCCTATGTTTGCTTTGTATGTTGACTATGAACAAGGGATATAATAGTGTGGAGAAAAAAACCTCTTATCTCCCTCCAACCAATTTATATTTAAATAAACTATTTTAATATATATGAGTTATAGCCACTCCCTGAAATCACTAATTGCTAAGATAAATTAGTTCTTTCATGAATAAAGTGATAAAGTGATAAGTTTTCACTGTTTATTGCCATCTATTTCCAGTATCAGTTTGAACACTAGCTTCAAAGCAAACAAATGATTTTCATTAGAACATCTTCCCTTTAATGTACTATAAATTCAATTAATAATATGGAAAAATTTCTATATTTTATCACAGAAAATCTTTTTCCTTTTTGTGTAAAACTGGTGAATGGAAAACAATTGTTTTTTAAAAATAAGAGAACAGGTTCAAACCTGATTCAAACCCAAGCCAAACCTTTTTTTATTTTGAAAAGCTTATATTAACTATCTTTTTTCTTTGCCAATTTATTTCTCTATCTTCCAACTAAATTGTTATTAACTTACAATATTATTATCCATTTGCACCACCTACATTTTATCAGAAACAACACTGAGATACCATAATATAACAACATGAACACTGATATTAAAGAGAAACACCAGATGTTTAAGAAACCCTTAATTACAAAATATCAAGAGTATTTTCAGACTGTGAACTGTCTGAGATGATTGAATCTGTGTTCTGAATCTTAAACTCATTTAATTTCTGGTTACACTACCCATAAGTGTCAACCATATTCCTTCATTTATAAGAAAGGATCCTGTCCTATCCAAATACTGAATTATTCTTTTTTTTTCTTTTTTTTTTTTTTTTTGAACAAAGACTGGTTTTTTGACTAGTTGGGCTGATGAAATAATCCTTAGACTAGGCATAAACAGTTTTCCTAATGCTTTGCATTTTGCATTTCATCTCAAAATCTCTAAATAAGTGAAGCCATAAACCTTGAAGAAAGGTTTAGGTGATGGGAAATCTCAGCATCCCACTGCGCAAGGTGGGCCACGGTACATGTAGCCCAGTAGTCCCTCTGTTACAACAGACCCACTAAAGTTCACCCAGGGGAGCTGTTGCATTAAGGCTGTTGAATTTTGGCAGGAAATAAACCGCCTAGCATTCCAGCTGTACTAAAGCATGAGAAGAACTGCGTGTGGCTTGGCTTAACTTCTGATTATGGTCAATTTGACATTTTCAGCCTGGTTGAGGTCAATAAGAACTTGCACAAGCACTGATTCACAAATAGTGCAGTATTGTGCCTTAAACCCAGCAGGCAAACAAGGACCACACAGCCACTCACTCACTCCCCCACCAGGGGGATGGGAGAGAGACCTGAGAAGTAGGAAAACCCGTGGATTGAGATAGAGACAATTTAATAGGTAAAGCAAAAGCTGGGCATACAAGCAAAACAAGCAATTCATTCTCCACTTCCCATTGTGTAATGATTATTGGGGAGGACACACATTATCATTCTGAACATCTCCTCTTCTTCATTCTTTCTCCCTCTTTCTATCCTGAGCATGATGCCATATGGCATGGAATATCCCTTTGGTCAGATGGGGTCATCTGTCCCAGATGTGTCTTCTCCCATCATCTTGTGCACCCCAAGTCCCTGCTGCTCCATGGTACAAGGAGCAGAAGGGGCCTTGGATCTGTGCAAGCCCTGCTCAGCAAAGCCAAAAACATCTGTATGTTATCAACAGCATTACCAACACAAACCCAAAACCCCTAACCAGCTACTGTGAAGGAAATTAACTCTACCCCAGCCAAAACCTGCACATTCATCTTACCAATGTGACACTGGTCTAGCTAAATTCAGTAAGAACCTACACACTCCAGATTCATAAACAAGATGGTTTATTGAAGAAACAGGAAAGCAGATTTGGGTTTGCTAGTGATAAATGCACTCACTCGAGTGTGTTAGTATGTATTACAATGGGAGGTATAGTAACAAACATCTATTAGTGCTATATATGTATAAATGAATATTCCCAGCTCTACTCTAACACCACTGGAGATACAAAGCTCACCCAAAGGCATTTCTTTAGTGGAGAATAGACACAGTCCACATACTGATATCGAGAAAGCAGAGATGTTTCCTCACCTCACTTTTGCCCTGCAACCTCCCTTCTTTTTATACTTAAATTTTTTTGATCCTTCCCTACTGAACAGAATGATCACACGTTATAGGCGGGGTTTGGTGACTTTGGTCAAACATGTTTGAAGTGTCCCATATTATTCCTCATCTATACTGTAAGGGGTGGGAAAGTTAATATGCAAACAGGGCTAAATGAGGGTCTTGATTACTTTGAGTCTGAATTTATAGTTGATATAAGAGGTAAAATGAAAGCTTTCATCCTCCTCCACCCACTGAGGCTGCAGTAAAGGCTGCCTCAGCAGAGTCTTTGTGCACATCCCTATCTCCTTAAAGGACAAGATTTGCAGCACATCTTGTTTTTCAGGATGAAGGAAGAGTGAGGCCAATGGCTGGTACAGAGCTGTGGATGCTTGTCTGTGCCCCACTGAACCAACATCGGGCTGCAAGACCTCTGCTTCCCTCTAGGCACCATTCCATTGTTCAGCCTGGCTTGAGCCAGGTACAAGGTAAATGAGGGGTCCAGCTCATGATTTTCTCAACTAACCTGATCAATTCACCACCAACTTAAGGCAGCTCGGTAGCAAGACTGAAAATTTAACACAGGAGCTCCATAAAACAGTTGTAGTTTCTCTGAGAGACACCTTATGTGCTGCACACATTCCTCACTTTGCCAAATGTATCTAAATGTGTCTGAACAAACGAAAATTATCACAAGTGGTAGATATAAAAAGCTGGGCTGCAAATCTAAATCAAGAAATCACCGTGGATTCCAAATGGCCATGCCATGGACACTTTTCTTTATTTTTTGAGTGGAACACATATTATCTATTAAATGGGCTCAGAAATGATTGATACTGAAAAGTAGCACTATGTCATAAAAGACATCTTTTCAAAAGGAACTGGCATGTAATTGTATGTGAATAACATTCTTCCTTAAAGATATTTGTTTGTTTGAAGCTTTTTTGGTCACATTATTTCTGGTAAATATAAACAATAACATCTACAGAAACAAACTACTTGTTGCTTTCAGTGTATTGCACAAGGAGATGACACCACAGGGAACAATTCAAGTTAGTATATTTCTGAGTCAAAATATGCATAACTCAAGGCCACCTTTTGAAAACCATGATCCTCCCTTCTGCAGTTTTAAAAAGAAAACAGTTAAAAGTATGAAAATTGACAAAGACTATATTGGTTCAATTACAGAGGCAGCAACTGTCTTTTCACTCATCTATGTAATTAACATACCATGCTTGTTTTCTGGGAAGTGATTTCAAATGTCTCATGTTAAATTAAAGCAAAACTGCCACCTCCTGAAGATCTGAATTAAATCTTACCAATAAGGAAAGTGTCACCTATAGTCAGAGGAGCATGACGCTTTGCCTATGAAGAAAAACATCCTTGCCCTTACAATCCACTCTAGCAATATGTCTTCATATTGTAGAACACAGTAGTGACAAGAGCTAATTAATTCCCCTTTGTACAACTGCATTTTGCTGGGTCTCTGTTCTGAGAAACTCTTGCTTGGTGTGGTTTCAATCAATTATTTGTAATGCAAATACGTGCAACTTAAGAGCAGTGGAAAACTATAAATCTCCCAACATGTGAGAAATTAGCAAGTGTTACTTTGCTGTTTGATATGCAGCACACAGTCAAATTTACATTCCTAAGCTTTACTTTGAAATAAAAAGCATTATCATGATCTTTGAAAACAAGAAAATAAAACATTTAGAGAGAAAACCAGAGGCACCTCACATTCTTTTTGAACTACATTTTACATTAAATCATTTTCTGAAGATTAAAGGTGAGGCAATTTGTATGATTTATTCTACTTAGATGTTGAGTCTATAAGTGAACTGCTATGTGAGTTTGTAGGAGCTTGGGTTTCAATGATGTTCAATGTAAATGTGTTTAATTGTTACAAATTTGCCAATTTTTGCTTGTAAGACTATATAATGGTCTGCATATAATCCTATAAATGTCATTTGCCAAAGAGGATTGTATGCTTACAGGAAGAAAATAGGGTATCTATGAAAATTGGGAAGACACTGCTTGGAGAATGAGAATACAACCAGAAATATTCAAGCATAGTCTCAAATAGTGGGCTGAATTGCTGAAAAGTAGCAAAGTAGGGGTTTGGGATACTTTTTGTGGTTTTTTTTGTTTGTCTCTCTGTCTTAGGAATTTTTCCCCATTCTTGTTGCTGGGGGACGATAATGGGTGAGTGATTCATTGCTGGGAGGCGATAATGGGTGAGTGATTAAGAAAGACAAAGGGTTGGCTCCGAGATGGGTGCAGCTAGCTAGCCTATTATCTAAGATTCCCTGTTATCTGAGATTCCCCCTCAGAGGAGGGTGGAGATACTGGGGGAATGGTTAGTTAAAAAGGAGCTAAGCATAGCTGGAGAGCACTTTGCTTCTGGACATCCAGAGGAGAGGGAGAGAGACTGCTTGGAGCTCCAGGAAGAATCTTCCTCCATTGTAGGCTTCTGTCTTCAGCTGCATGCTTCTATCAACTCTCCACCATCCGCTCCAGTGTCTCGAGGGAAGGAAACTCGGGATCCCCGAGCCCTCCTTCCCCTCCCAGGGGAGTCATCGCACCCTCCGGGCGCACCGGGAGCACCAGTGCCCCTGCCGGCTGTGACTGTGACTGCACCAAAGGGGAATTGCCAACAGAGTGGGAAAACTGTCTGTGAGTTTGTCTGTTCTTATTTGTTGTGGTTACCATTGTTGTTGTTTTGTCTGTCCCATCATATATAAAAATATTAGTAAAGGACTGTTATTCCTCTTTTCTCATACCATTGCCTGAAAGCCCCTTAATTTCAAAATTTTACCAAGTCAGAGGGAAGGGGGTTACATTTCCTATTCTAAAAGAGGCTTCTACCTTCTTTAGCAAATACCTGTCTTTGAAACCAAGACAACAAGGGAAGTGGGATCTGAGGGAAAAAGGAGAGCTAAAATCTGAGAGAATGCGAAGAAAATCTTCAGCTTGGTCTGAAGCCATTGCACACAGAGAATTGAAGAGGTTGATACTTAGTCTTGAATTCTGCCTGTGCTCTGAGTTGTCATGGCATCATGAACACAATTGCAGGTGCCCAGTTGTTAAAAGACTCCAGAGCATCAATCTCACTGTAGGAAGCTTAGCAATAAGGGCAGCATCTTAAGGTTTGAGGAGTCAAGCAATATAAAGCAACTAATTCTGACAGCAGTTTCAACTTTGATATATATTTACTTTGCGTGATGCCAGTGGGGATATTTAAACAATACGTAGCTGGAATTACTCCCATAATATAGAATGGAAAATACGTTGTTTTACAGAACACTTCACCTGTAATAGGCAGGTAAGCAACTGTATTCTATAGTCAACAGCAACCCATGCACAGGCCTGCCAAATATGACCCATCTCGCCAAGAAAACAGACATTAGGCAGAATTACAGTATCTAAACTATCAGTATTAAGTGTCAGTTTCTGAATAGAAAGCAGCAAAATAAGTAAGAAAACCTTCTGTCAAAGGGAAGTGAAGTCTTCTCCCATGAAGCAAAAACCTGTGGTATGCATGTGTGTTTGTTTAAAGACAATTTAAATAATGGTTTTAATCTTACAGGTGCCTTCAGCAAAATCAAAAGATGTGGTGAAACCTTCTGGAAGAAAATGCATACCTTTGCTGGCTAGAAAGATAGATTCAGAAGCTTAAAATGAGCAACAATGTGGAATCATCAGAAAAAAGTTCCCTGAGAGAATAGCCAAAACATATATGAATGAATAAGGTTTATAAGCCTGTGTGTTGCTAAAGAGAGACAGAACCCATATCAAAAGAAGCAGAAAGCTATTACACTGTATGATAACTATTTCTGTGAAAATTTGGGGGTTTGTATGTTTTACTTCATAATTTTTCAAGTGAAACTCAGTCAAAGAGGTGAACTGCAGTGAAGTAAAGAGGACAACTTTTCATGCATTTGGGTGAGAAAATATCAGAACAATGTTATTCTGATCTACCACCAGAATTATCTTCTCTCTGTGAGTACAAAGATGAATTTACAGCACTTTTTGACACACATCCTCTTCATTTCCATGAGGGTTCTTACTTATTCACATAGTTGACTAAATAAAGAGAGCATCTTTCTGAAATGGTTACATCACTGTTTCAAAGCCAAATACATTAAACAAAATGGAAATTACAGTTGACAGTTATACTCAAGTCATGGTGAAATATTTCTGACATGATTATCTAATAGAAATGTGAGCTACCCGGACATGCCTAATCATCATGATTATCTTTCTCTTATTTGATAGAATAGACAGTGAGGCAAGTGTCAAAACCCTGAATCCCTTATTTAAATATTTCAGCACTATGTCACTGAAAATTAAGTAATCTTCTACAAAAATAAAAAGATCATATTTTTCAGAGAGATAATACCATTTAATTATGCTTGCAAAATTAAGGTGAATTTTAAGGACAAAAAAAAATGCTAGGGATGCACTGCGTGCAACTGCTGTTCTTCAGGGTTTTTACTCTGATATTTGGATTTCAGTGCAGAACACAATATCTAAAGCCTTTACATTTGTTGCCTGTTTTTTTCAAAATTTTCCCTAGAATGAAAGGAATTGGTAGTCCAGGATTTCTTGTTCCAAAGCATTGGAAACAAAAAACTAGGAGAAGGGGATCTCAGAATGGTTATTTCCTGTTCAAAATTATTTTTAACAAATGGTAGCAGACTTTGTCACATGCTTAGGAGTTGGGGGGAAACAGTGCCTGTTCAGAGTCTGAAGTCTCTGCCCCAGAGTTCATTCTAAGACCTGTCCAGCTACTCTCAGGTGACTTATCAGTCAAGGGATCCCACTCTACTCAGCCATAATGAGGCCACATCTGGAATACTGTGTCCAGTTCTGGGCTCCTCAGGACAAGAGACACATGGAGGTCCTGGAGCAAGTCCAGGGAGGGGAACAAAGATGATGAAGGGACTGGAGCATCTCTTTTACTAGCAAAGGCTGAGATACTTGGGCCTGTTCAGCCTCAAGAAGAGGAGGCTGAGAGGGGACTCATCAATGTCTGTCAGTGTCTGAAGGGAGGGTATCAGAGGATGGAGCCAGGCTCTGCTTGGTGGTGCTGAGCAACAGGACAAGAGGCAATGGGCAGGAACTGATGCCCAGGAAGTTCCACCTGAACATGAGGAAGAATTTCTTTACTGTGTGGGTGACTGAGCACTGGAACAGACTGCCCAGAGAGAGTGTGGAGTCTTACGCACTGGAGATATTCAAGAACCAACTGGATGTCCGGTGCTCTGGGATGACCCTACTTGTGCAGGGAGGTTGGACCAGATGACCCCCTGTGGTCCCTTCCAGTGCAGAAAAGGAATATTCCAAAGCTGTCAGGGGTTGACTCTCATCATTCCTGCTCTCATGTCCCACCTTGTCCAAGCAGCAGGAGTTCCTGGTACTGTCAGTGCTGCTGGCACCTTAGCCTTGCAAGAGCTCCCGGTAGGATAAAGGCATGCTTCATCACCAAGCTCTTGTACAAAGGGCAAGGCCTGATAACAGGTTATTGAAAGTGCAGAGGGGGCACAGAGGTAGAGCAGGGGGAAGGGGAGAGGCTCATGCAACCCACAGTAGTTGGCTGAATGAGAGTCATTCACTTCCTTTCTAATGAAAGTGTGCATAGTGCTCACAGACTATGACTTTCTCAGTGAATGTTTTCCCAGTAAGTTGTAGTACCAATAACTGTGTGTCAAGAGCAGTGACTTTTATAATGCCACTCGCATTTCTGGATGTAAGTTTGTCTTTGATAGTTTCATATCAACCGCTCAATTACATGAATGCCCATTATATTCAAGGCCATAACCTGGATGTGTAGAATTCCAGCCAGATGCAATTTTCTGTACATTTCAACTCAGAAGAGAATATACTATTGGAAAAAAAAAATGCAACCTTGCAAAGATAAGAGGGTTTTTCTTTCATTACTCCACAAAGAATAAGGATTTTTTTTTTTTTTAACAAGTAAGCATGAGGCTGAAAGACAGCCTTAAAACTAACGAAGCACTGATATAACTCCTGGAAGAGTTCCCAATGCTTCCTTATTGGCTACTACAGTAAATAAAAATCTAATGAACCACAAAATGATGATGGAGAAATCCAGTCTACTCAGACTGGCTTCTGGACACTGGAATATTAGAAGTGCTCATCACAGTCATTATGAAGAACATCATAGGTGGAAAATAGCATTATTATGAGATTATTAAATTCCACTTTCCTTCACTGTTTCTAGATTCAACAAAAGCTTTTTTTTACATTTCATTTTCAGATGCTTTCCTGTATTACAGATTGTAATTAATGTATTCTCATCTAGATATAAATATAATTCATGAATATAAATACATTATTGTTAAGTATGTATTAATATCAGTATATAGATGTATTAATACATTTTTATCTAATTAATATAATAAACGGAATTATAAATACTGTTATATTTCTGGGACTTCTATTACACAGTATCTGGACTGCTAATGCTACGGGCACGTAATTTATTTATGCTTACTATGTCAAATCCTGATATCATCATACCATCTTATCCTTAAGAACTCAATTTGATGAATTTTCGTCTTTTTACTGTCATAGACAACTTGTACACTGCCAAATATTTGTACCAATGCAAGTAATATTGTATTTCACTACAGAGCAGAATGTTGGCCTGCAAGGTTTTGCTATATGCAGAGGTTTGTACCTCAGCTATTGCAGAGATTACCCCAACACTGTGGCTCTCTAGCCAACATTTTGAAGGATTGTGGGATGGGAGATATAAATGTTAAAATAGTCTTTCAAATTTTTTCCTTGGCTGCTTCTACTCATATGAAAATATGTCAAGAGTTACAGCATCTTTGCCTCTGTCTTCCACACAGTGTTTCAGTTCCACAGTACAATGACTGTCATCACAACAGTGCAGTCCACTTGGTACCTAAACCACATGTGCACACACAAACATGAATTTTGACACTAATTTTTTAGCTAATCTGTGTCACAGTGTAACATAGACAGTGGCAAGAGAAAAGGATTAAATGCCAGCAGAAATGTTCCAGATCTCCAGCTGTAGCTTTCATTGAGTACCTTGTAGGAGTTCAACTGAAGATACAGTTCACCTTCTCTTTCAGAAAAAGTCACTTCATATTTTTACATGGCATCCATTTGGTAATTAGTACATTTTTAGTTATACTGCTCAACGTAATTTTTAGCCATTGACTAAAGTTTTCTAGACATAGAATGAGGTTGCAATGTTTCCCATATTCAAAAAGTATTTATATTTTGCAGAACTGAAATGAATCAGATCCTCCCATTAACAGTCAGAATATTTTCCCAGTTGTCAAAAGATCTGCAGCACTTACCAGTTACTTTTTTAGCAGCCAAACCAGATATGAATAAATTTAGTCTCTTATATTAAATTGCTTAATTAGCATAGTAGCATATTGTTGCACTTATCAGGGAAACCAGGGATGATTTACCATATTATAAAAAAAATTTAGAATACACCAGACTTCTGATTAGTCTTCAGCACCCTTCTGGTGTATACTATGGCCTATGACATTCAGAGTTTGCCTCTACCTACCTATCTGCTAGTTATTTTTTCATGAAAGTACTCCAAGTATCCCAGAGGGAACTTTAATTTTTCAAGATGTTACTTTAGTAAAAGAAACAACACTATACATGCTCCATTTCCCTTATTTACTACATATGTAGTAAATAATATGTAGAAGTCCACTGTATAGAGGATTATAGACAGCCCTGTATCAAACTAATATTTTTTTCCTTAGTCCTTCTCGTTAGATAACAGATTTTCTAACTCAGAGTTTCCTACGGAAAATTTCAGAGGATTGTTTTTTTCTTTCTTGGACTATACAATCTAAGCCTGATAGTTACTGCCACTGGGACAGAAAGTTTCTCTGATTCTGGATACATCTTAAACAGAGATATTTTAAGGACTACCATTGCCTACATAGAGCTTTAAGAGCACCTTTTACATTCAATAATGTGAAAAACAACCATTAATTTCAAATTCTCATCAGTGATCAGTACCACTGCCGTTATAAACATAACTTACGTTTAATTAATGCTCTATTTGGCTTGTGCTGGCTGCTGTCATGGGCACTCATGTTTTGTTTAAAACACAACTCCGTGTCATATTCAAATCTCTGCAATATATGACCCCAAACTAAATGTGTGTTCCAGTATTGGACTACTGATGACTTTATGAACTTTCACTAGTACAGGAGGACACCTGCACAAAGTTCTTGTCTGAATGCTCATCCTATGATAATACTACAAAATATTTTCCACCACAAGGTAATTGCTGAGATTGGAACTGGGCAAGATAAAATCTTTTTAAAATACTTATTTTAATGGCATTTTTAAGGGAAAAATAAATCAAGAAGAAATTTCACAGTACCATTTCGCAGACACATGGCTTCCTCTTTTTATGTATATATATATATAT
>VYZT01047001.1:1832-47653 GCA_013400735.1 Pomatostomus ruficeps
TGTTGCATTAAGATTTGTCTACTATTCTAGCTATCTAGTTTGAAAAGCTTTTCTCTTTTTTTTTTCTTTTCTTTTTTTAACCTGTTTTTAAACAGGGAGCTCTGTAAAATTAAATAATAAGTGTAATTCTTGTGGTCAACAACAATTAAGACTTGAAACACATGAAATCTGACAAGATCCAAAATTGTTTTTTGTTTTGGTTTTGGGTTTTGTTTTTTTTTATTGTTTGGTTGGTTTTGGTTTTTTGGGGGGGCTTTTTTAATGTTCTGGGTTTTTTATTTGTTTCTTTGTTTTTCTTGTTTGTTTTTTAATTTTTTGGTTTNTTTGTTTCTTTGTTTTTCTTGTTTGTTTTTTAATTTTTTTGTTTGGGTTTTTTATTGTTGTTTTGTCATAATGTGTAGTTCAAACGCGATATGATGTTTGGAGAGCCAGCTCTTCTTCTGGGAAATTCATTCAAATAGTAAGAATAGTGAAGCCTAAAATGGAACTTTTGGAAAAAGAAAGGTGATAATATTCATTACTTTGGAAAGGAGAAAAAACAGTCACAAATACTTGATTTTTTTTTAAAGGGAGAAGTTCTCTCAATCAAAAGGTAAACAAAATAAAATGGGCAGGTTGAAGGGCTCAGACCCTGCCTTGTTGCTTTTACTCACATAAATATTTCCATTGAGTAATGCAAATATACTATTTCTAAATGGGCTCCTTTAGGGGGAGTGGTCTTAGGAAGCAGTGTAACCTTTGGCAATGGCAGAAGGAGTCCAAATTTCCTTTTTAACAGACAGGCTAATCAGTAGCAATTAAGAGGCAAAGTAGCAGACTAATAAAGTATACTTGTCACCAGTTGTCATCTTAGTGATCAATTCACACCTCCACGACAATAACATCGACCCTTCAATGCTCTAATGACCCTGAATCCCCAAAGTGACAGAAGGATTAGGGCAAAGATAATGTGCTGGAAAGGTGCTAATGAAGTGGTGGGATTACAGAATGAGTTTCACCCTTGACAGACAGCAAAAGGGAGTGTTCAGTCCCACTCCAGCTATGAGATTCACATGGATAAACCCTCATTGACTTCCACTTCCAGTCAGGATCAGGACCTTAATTGAATTAATTAGGGGTTTTAATTTCTTAGTTAAATCTGAAACACGCATCTTGGTGTTTTCTGCAAGAAGCAGATATTTCTAATTATGTTTACTCTCTTGAATTGTTTTTCAACTTATCTCTGCAAGTTATATGTTGCAGACATTTGTGCTTGTATAATTTTAATTTTGTGCAATTAGTTTTACAGAGATTTAATTTTTTTGTGTGTAGAATGTACACAACTGCTTTTTCATGCACTGATTGTTTTAAAAAATGAGAAACAGAGTATGTAATTAGAAAAAAATGGTGTCACCTTCTGGCTCAGCATTACGTGGATAGATAGATAGATAGATAGATAGATAGATAGATAGATAGATACTGTATGGCTGTAGCATTTTGAGGTGTATACAGAAATGTTTGTTGAAAATACATATTTTTAAATGACCACTATGTTTAACATATAATCAAAATAATCCTGTTCATTAAATGCCGCCTGTCCCTTGTTAAATTATACTTGAACTATATCTGTAACCCGTTTCAAAAGAATATGTTGATATTAAAGGTGGGGAAAAGGGTATAACAGGCCATTTCTGGTATTTTAAGCCATGGTCTTCATTAGATGTTACTCTGCTGTTTCGTCGTAGCTAATTAACTTGTATATTGAAAACCCTTTAGAATGATTTGATACAGGGAGATGTGGGAATACATCGTGCTGGGATTAACACATTTATATTGCTGTAGCTGTGTCCCTGCTGTTTGGGTGCAGGGGGAGGTAACCATTTGCAAATTTAGCTGTATTGGGATCATTTTCAAGTGGTATAAATTCTACTGCTAGCAATTTGAACAAAATCTGCTTGACTTCAGTGGGAGATGTATGGATAGATAGTTTGCTGCTGCACATTCTAGTGCCAGATTCTGCTTTAAAAGATTAGTCTTGGAAAGCTTTATCTGTTTTAGTTATTTTGTGATTTGTGTGTGTGTGCACGAAATAAAGAGGTTTCAAAATTTGGATATTAAAAGTTGTATTTTGAAACAAGATATTGTAATTTCTTTGATAATCAAAATTAAATTTTAAATATGTCTGTGTCAAGCCCTCTGTTTCCCTCAAGACTGAATTTCCTGGTTTCTAACTTTGCAGTTAAGCACTCAAAAAACTAGCTGACCATGCTGTACAAATTTTTCTTATTGTGTACTTTACACCATACAGTACTATTTATAAGTCTGCAAAATATTGCACGTGTGCTAATTGATTAACTCTTCATAGAAAACTTAGCTTTCTGAGGAAAATTGGCTCAAAACTGCTTTTCCCCCCACTTTTAGGAGTAAAAAATGAAAATTGATTGCAATATAGAGTGCAGGTGTGAACTTCCCTATGCTGAATGCAAGCCAAGGAACATGGCTCAGGCATTTACGAGAAAAGTCATGACTGATGTATTTCAGTACCAGTAGTACATCCATGAAGTAGCATGATCTTGAACCAGGAATGAATAAGATCTTCTAGTATGTCATATGACATTTCTTTTTAATTACCTAAATGACATTATAATGCATTTAGGGTTATTAATAAAAACAAAAAAGTTATTTCTGTTCCAGACCTTAGCCTAAGCTCGTAGTATTAATTTTGAGGCAGTTTGCTGTGATGTGTCATTTCTTTACACCTTGGGAGAGAAATGGAGCCACAAGATCAGTTTTGTGCAAGCTGAAAAAGAGTTTCTGGACAGAATTGTCTTTCTGCCAGCCAGGGACAGAAGAGAGCTGATGGTCCAGCCTAGGAGATGAAGGCAGTATCTCCTTGCCAGTTCCTGTCCACATGTCAACACATCCTTATGAGGGGTAAATCCTGAAATGCAGGAGATTGTTGTGGGCTTTTTTGTTTAAAGATGAGATCAGATCCTATAATGTGTAAGGCTGTTGAGTTCACTACATGCCGAATATGAGATAGGCGTCATATAAAGGTGAATATCTTTATTGTAGAAATGTGGTCTTAATTTAATGTTCTATATCCATATCTGTGAACCCTGTAGTTTTCTGCTACAAGCCAGATTTGATATCTCTTTAGAGCTGCAGTACATTAGGGTAGAGGTACTTTTAATTTCACTTTGATTTTTTCAAACAATATGTTCAGTCAGTCTTTTATTTATTATTTCCTTTTATGCTTAACAGATTGCCCATTCAAAATGGAAGAGCATGAGCACTGTTGCCTCGTCGGTCACCTTGCTGTGAAGTTGCAATGTAGCAAATGGCTAATGTATGCATACATGTGGGCACTGTTTTAACCCACATTTCACACTGCCATAATCGATTCGTTGGTTTTGAAGAACAAAACAAAAACAACCGCCCTTGTCCAGCTGCAGCAGGCAAGAGTCAGGACATATGCTGGTGTGAAAGAGGGAGCAGGGCTGGAGACCCCTGCCGAAAACATCAGAACAAAGGGAGGCAATCGCCTTGGCAAAGGATGGGATGACTTAAATACCCTATTGTATGAAATATGAATAGGTTGGCATTGTGAATTGCAGTGTGGGGGGCTCCTTCGCATCGCTGATTAGCCACATGATTACCCAGATTACACGGGGAAAGGGCTAAGGTAAATAAGGCCAGCCTTCTGCCACCTCCTCCCCGGGGCCAGGAGCAGGCTAATCCAACCATTCCCTGCTACTGGGAGCTGGAAGGGAAGGGGATGAAGGAGAAGGGGAGTGAAGTCGTAAGCCCTGTGGATAACAAAATAAGGATTTCAAGGGCAACAGCGTTAAAACGTCTTTCTGGTCAAAGGATGTATGGCCATTGTTCTCTTCTACCACACAATGTACAAGTAAACTGCTTAGTTGAAAAGAGACCTTGTCTCTCTGTCCTCCCAGGTTAAGGGACAGCCACTGGATGATGATCACAAAGAGTGTGGTAAGCGCAGTCTGTGTCTTACAATCTTCTCTCCCCTCCATAATCTTGTGCACAGATTGGTTCTCCCTCCCTCCTCACCATGCAACTCTTACAGACATGGGGCAACACGGAAAACTGTGCTTATCCAATCTAGGGAAACTCAACGAGACATTATTTCCCTATGTTGGAGTTTTAAGACACATATAATCAGCTGTGATGCAAAATAAATTCACATCTATATTATGGAAGATCAGTCAAATAAAACTCAATGTGTACATGCTCACAGTATGAACTGAATAATGTGAAGTATGTGTGTATATGTTATGGATTACTGAATCACAGAATCACAGAATCTGCTGAGTTGGAAGGGATCCACAAGGATCATTGAATCTAGTTCCTGGCCCTATATAATACCATCCCCAACAGTCCCACTATGCACCCAAGAGCGTTGTCCAAAATATTCTTGAGCTCTGTCAGACTTGGTGCTGTGACCACTTTCCTGGGGAGCCTGTTCCAGTGCCCAAACACCTTCTGGGGGAAGAACTTTTTTCTAATATCCAACCTAAACCTCCCTGACACAACTTCAGGCCATTTCCTTGGGTCCTGGCACAAGTCACCACAGGGAAGAGATCAGTGCCTGCGTCTCCTCTTCCCCTCACAAGGAAGTTGTAGACTTCAATGAGGACTTCCCTCAGTCTCCTCTCTTCCAGAAGAGAACAAGTGACCTCAGCTGCTCCTCATATGGCTTCCCTTCAAGGCCCTTCACCATCCTTGTGGTCCTCCTTTGGACACTCACTCATAGCTTAATATCTTTTTTATGTTGTGATGTCCAAAACTGCCCCCAGCACTCAAGATGAGGCTGCCCCAGTGCAGAGCAGAGCAGGACAATCCCCTCCCTTGCCTGGTTGGAGATGCCATGCCCGATGCCCCCCAGGACACGCTTGGCCCTCCTGGCTGCCAGGGCACTGCTGTCCCATGTTCAAGTTGCCATCAACCAGGACCCCCAGGTCCCTTTCCGTGGGGTTTCTCTCCAGCCTTTCATTCCCCAGTCTGTCCATACAGCCAGGGTTGTCCCATCCCAGGTGCAGAATCCAGCACTTGCCCTTGTTGAACTTCACACGGTTGGGAATGGCCCATCTCAAATTTGTCAAAATTTCTCAGCAGAGCCTCTCTGCCTTCAAGGGAGTCAACAGATCCTCTCAGTTTTGTATCGTCTGCAAACTTGCTCAGTGTCCCAGTCCTGTGTCCAAGTCATTAGTGAAGATGTTGAAGAGCACAGGGCCGAGGATGGGGCCCTGTGGAACCCCACTAGTGACAGATCCCCACTCTGATGTCACCCCATTCACTGTAACACATTGTCCCTGACCCAATGAGCCAGTTGCTATACACGTAGACTTAAGTGGCCTCAAAAGTGAAGATATTTTTGTCTCGAAGAAGCTGTGTCTTATTCTAGCTTTTCAGGTGAAAAGGCTTCTCATGTTTGTGTGGTTTGTAGCGTCTTTTACTACAAATAATCTCCACCTCTTTTCCAGAATCACAGAATTGCTAAATTGGAAAAGATTATCAAGTCCAACATTAACCCAGCCTTACCGTGTTCACTACTAAACCATTTCTCCAAGTGCCACATCCACACATCTTTTGGACACTTCCAAGGATGGTGATACCATCACTTCCCTGGGCAGCCTGTTTCAGTGCCTGACCACCCCTTCAGTGAACAAAACTGTTCATAATATCCAATCTAAGCCTCCCTTGGTGAAGGTTGAGGCCATTTCCTCTCATCCTATCACTTGTTACCTGAGAGAAGAGACCAACCCCTGCTACCTTGCTATGACCTTATTTGGGTTGTTGTAGAGAACAATAAGGTCCCCCCTATTCTCCAATGAGTTTGACTGGAGGTGCTGTGGGATCTCCCACCTCATTGCAAAGGTACTGTCAGTGCATAAATGGATCAACAACATCCTTGCAGGGGGGAGCCTTTGCACCAGGAGCTCTTTGATGCAAATGATGTTCCCAGCTGCAAGACACTCAAAAAACAGCTGGGCTCCCTGGGTGTTTTTAAGGAAATTTTGGTGTCTATAAGTCACTGTCGCTCAGAAGTATTTAAGTGGGTTAAATTGAGGCCTGGTTTTCCCTAGAATGGAAAAGAATCCGTTTGAGGCAATAACTGGAAACATTGTTTAAAATGAGGGGAAAGGGGCAGTTGACTTTTGTGATTTTCTTTCTTTTTAGTTTCAGGTGACCTACTAACAAAATTCAGCACAAGTTTATGAATAGTTTGTCTTGTTCCAAATTTGCCTTCTTCCCTAAATAAAACATTGAGCTGGAAATTTTTGCTCACGACGAACCTGGACTACTACTTGAGATTATCAGTTAATGGCAAAACAGACTAAGAAACCAGCTATTGAACGAGAATGGTCACTCTTTAGTGTTTAATGGATTTTTATTCATAAATATTCAAATAGTGGTCCAGTTATGAAAATATTCACAAATCTTAATAGATCACAGAGAAAAAGGTACACCTTTCACTTTTGCTTTGATACACAGTTGAAAGTATAAAACAAATTCCATATCCTGCCTCACTCCTATAGAGATCAAACTGAAGTAGGAAGAAAAACCCCAAACCCAAAGTTAAAAAAATTAAGCAGAACTTAAAAAAAATAAATTAAGTGAAGACACATTACTTTTAGCAGTACATATTTTAAATCTGTATATTTCTAAATGTTGGAGAAACCCCGGAAAATATAATCTCAAAAAATTTATTCCCTGATCATCAAATAGATTGCTTGTTGTATTTTGCCAAAAGTTCTGGGGACTGTGAGTTCCTTGTTCTTTCTGTCATGCAAGCACTGATACCATTGTCCTAACCAATTTGGCTAACTGCATTATTTTATATAATTTAACATCTCATTTTTTTCACTTCATGCCATAATCTGCTGAGCATAGTGATTTTGTCTAGTTATATGGTATTTGTGTTTCACTCAGGGTTGGGTTGTGTGTGTTTTGTACTGAAGGTGCAACCTCTCAGAGAAGTTGTGTTTTTCTAATGCCATATTTCCTTACATTTTGGATTTGAAAAGACATCTTGAATGTATTGAACTTTATTGATGGTTTCTGGTGAAGTCAAATGAAGAGTGCCTGGTTTACAGCCATTCTTTATTTGAGGATAATTCTTTTTTCTTTCTGCATAGTTGTCTCTATTTGCAATCTCTGGATGTCTAGACATTTGGGTATGGGCACTTCTTGTTACATTTATCAAATTCAGTCAGAATAGTTCAGTGGGATAGAATGGTTTGTAAAAGCTTTATACTGCTTAAAAATGGTGCAGCTTGTCATTGCATCCTTAATTTTTAATTTGATTTTTATATTGTGAAATTTTGCATGCACTTCTGGTTTAACATATAATTCCACTGGTTATTCGAACAGCTGCACTGTTATTGGACATATAAGCTCAGTTCAGATCTTTCTGTTGTCTTACAATTCTCTACAGTATTGTTTTGAGTGTTTGCCATGCTCTTGTGCTCAGGAAGGGCCTGGTTAGCCAACCATATGTAGGCAGCATGCCAAATAATAGGAGAGAAACTTCCTAGGCAGGTTTCTTTCCAGTGACCTGTTTGTTGTCTAGGACATGCGGAGATTATCGATTGAGCAGCGAGAAGGAAGGGTGAATTGATCTGATAGTGAAATGATGCATTTTTTGCTGAGCAGGGGATTTTTCTGATGGAGAAGGAACAAATTGACTTATTGGTTAATAGAAGGAGAGCATTGACTGGGAGAGGCAGTGAGAATTTGATGAATGTCAACTGCAGGAAAGAAGGGTTCTTCAAATATATGTATGCATAGACATTTATTTATTCCCTCATTTGTCTGCCTCTTACCTAATGTATAATAGAGATAGGTGCCTTTACTTTGACTCTTTTTGGCAAGATGGGTAGGCTGACTTTGTGTGAAACTTTTTCTCTTTTTAAATATGGCTGGAAATGTTCCTGCATTGAAGCCTGCAAAAGTTTGTTGCTGCTGTTTTTTCCTAAAGCTGTGACTTCTGTTTCAGTTTATTAAGTCTGCCAGTGTATGTGTATGTTCTTTGTCACTAGCTGCAATTGCCTAATCCTGGCCTGGGTTTTAATGCATGTTAGGCACCTAACTTCCGCGGGAAAAAATATAAATGAATAATTCTTTTCCTTTAAATAATCTTCCAGATTTCACTAGGCAAGTCTCTGCATTGGTAGGACCAAAGCTACTCCATAAGTATAGCCATTGGTCTTTCACTCTTTGGAGAGGGGACCATGTTTTGTTCCGTTTTGCTATTGCAACAATGGTCTCATCTGTAGTGAGAGCTTCTAAGTGCTACAGTAATTAAAAAAAAGGTAAAAGTGATACCAACAACACTCATACTAGTAGTAATAAATAGTTACATATCGGTGCCACATACATATTAATTACTCCAATGCTTAATTTAAAATATAATTATTTTAGAATTCATTTCCTAATTTCTGTCTGGATGACGTTGCCATAACCTTCATATGGTGCCTTTAGGAGACCAAAAGTGCTTTCATTCCCATTTTTCAGGAATGGTATTGAAAGCATCCAAAACTGTCTTCTGAGGACTCTTAACTCTTAGAGTGTCCTCAAAGAAGTTTCTGTCCTCTGCTTTGGAAGACTGTGTTTTTAATGGGGTTAGGGAAGGAGCCTATTCAGGAAATTTTCCATATTGTGGGGCAACAAATGACAGAGTCCCTAGCGATCAGTGTGGTTATTGGAGCTCCGTGTTGCAATGTTACAATAATTTCCCTCTTGCAATAACATTACCATGGGCGTTGTGGGGAAACTGAATGCTTGGGACTGATCTGACTTATGGAGAAACTGTGTCTGTCCTCCTTCTCTCTGTGCCCTTCCAGACTGCTCAGATGTGCCATGACATTATTTTTACCATTATTAGGAAAGATTCAGCTGCATTTACAGCAGGGATATTGTGGGAATGAGATCTATGAAGAAATAATAGTAGAGATTTTAAACTCCCAAGAGGAGAAGGAAGGACCTTTAATTATCAAATAATAGGTTTAGCCCATAAACTACTCACAAAAAAAAAAAAAAAGTCATTAGGCAGCAGAAAGGAAATGGATAAGGAAAAAGTCTTCAAATAATTTACACACAAAAAGAATTCTTGTTTGTGTCTGGGGCATTGCTTTATTTTGAAATATATTTGGTATTTTAAAAATATAGGAACATCTTTGCTTGAAGTCACTCATCCCAGACAGTGACACTTCACACCTGTATGTTGTTGAAGCAACAGCAGAGGCAGGTGACTTGGGGGGAAGGGTTTTTGGGCAAGTTTGTGCAGCTGGGAAATATCTTCAAATTTGAATTCTTAATGGAAAACTTATAAACACACCAGAACTGGACAAATATTTCAGTGTGAATAATTTATATGGCAATACCCCTCATAATAGCAGGCTGCTGCAGTTCTGTGGGATGGCAGGCACTGTTTGACTGACAGAGGAGGAGAGGTGTCACCATCACACAATAACCCTTGCTCTGCCTTGCACTGGCTGTGATAACATCTTGAACTGAACCTATCCATCACCCTGCTAAAGAAAAGATAAGAGCTGGCTTTTTCCATAAAACAAAAGAGTTTGATTGAAGGATGCGTTTCTCTATTTTCCTCCCTAATAACTTAGCAAGTTTTCCCTTGTAGAAAGTGGAACCTTAGGAAGTTCCCCTCAAAATCAAAAGCTTGCCCACAGATTGACTGTTAAATGTGCACTTCGTGCTTGTCAGGGATGCTCTAAGTGGTACCAAAGCTGACAGAATACAAGCAGGAGCTGACAGCTTCACTCCAGTTACAGCTGATTAAAGGCTGCAGGGGCCTGGGGGCCCCATCTTGGGAAGAGGACCTCTGCAAATCCACTGGAGCACTTCCAGTCTGCACGTTTTCATCCGCTGGCTGAGAGCACTCCAGGTATTGCACCCTGTAGTCAACTTCTGCCTCTAATTTTGTTGTGTTTGAAAACAGATAAATAACAGAAGTTAAAAAAGAAAATGAAGATTACCTTATATTATGTATGCACATTATATTGTCTGCAACAAACAGCAGTGTAAAATGTAAGAATTGCAAATGTATGTACATTTAGAGCCATTTGTGGCTCTAAAGCACAACTTAAATCTTGAGGTTGGGTCCTCTCACAGCCTTCTCTCTGTTCCCATACCTATCACACATATTGAGCTCTTGCAGGCTGAGCATGCTGGCTGCACAGTTAGGGAGCTCTTCCCGAGGCCCTGTAGCCAAGGTGTTCAAGTATAACCAGGAATCCAGCATGACCTAAACAGAACCATTAAAAAAAAAAAAATACCAGGATCAAAGAGTGCTTGGCACTGTCTAGAAACAAGAAAGAGATCACAGGTCCTGCTTTTTTGAATGTCCTCCTTTTTAATTTCCAACTCCTAGCTGGAAAATACACAAGCAGTGGTTGTGTATGCTGTATACACCTTGTGCTTTAGCCTGTGCTGAATGAACACCTAATTGGGGAAATCCTTTCCTCTCTGTTCTTTCACAGGTCAGTTTTACAAGGTGGTGTTTTTTCCCTTCATTCCTTCACTAATGCAGAAAGAACATCCCAAAGAAAGATTCCCTCCCAAACATGGAAAATAAAGTACCACTTTTTAAAATTTTCTTTTACCAAAATAATTAGATAATTTTTCCTTGCATTATTTCTTCCAGGACTTTTCTGTAAAGCAGGACAGCCACATTTCCTTCTTCTTCGCTAAATTTAAATTTCCATCTTGCTTTATTAGTACCAGAAGTCAGATTCTTAAAACTGCTGATTAAAAAATCTGTGTAATCTTTAGAATACTTTGGCAAGATACTTTTTAAAACACTTAAAAATAAATCAGAACCTGTGGCTTAATAATCAGAACTTCAGGCACAAAATATAGTAAGTCAAGTAACAGACATTTGTTAGCTTTTTTTACATTAATCCATTAATATATTTTTAGAAATGCTAAATATTTAAAGCTCCAGAGCGAGAGCTATTCTTAGGGTGATTTCTTCCCTTAAGTTGAGCTCAGGTAATGCTTTTGATCTCCATTTCCATTCACCTAACTGGAAATTAATTTTTCACAAGTAGATATTTGCTGAGAGGAAGACACAGAAGATATGTCCCCAAATAAAAGGAATTAAGGAAATATATTTGTCTCAATCCCTTAGTTGTTAATAAGAATTTAGACAAACTCTTGAACAGTGTACCAGTATATCACCAGAACCTTTCCATAGTCTGAGTCCTCTTGTATTGATTTTTAAACAGAGCCAGAAAGACCTGGGGGCTTTTAAACTTCAGAACTTGAGGAATTTGATAATTTCCCCACACTGAGCAATAAGAACCCTATATAGGCATATTTCAATGTGTATGTATGCAGCTGTATGTATGTGTCTGTATGGGCTTTTTTATATGCATGCATACACTTATTATTTAAGTATATGTACATATAGGTGCAAATATATATACATATGTGCTCATGCATGTACAAAATGCATGCCATGCATGCAAATGTGTACACATACATTCATTCTCTTAGTCTACTTTTCTCCCAGTCTTCTTTCAGCCTGTCTTTGTTTGTTCTAAATAAATTTTTGGCTCATTTAAGGCTCTGCTGGACCCATTAAGCTCTGCCTCAAATGGTATATCAGACTTACTTTAAATTACAAGGAATACAAAAAATAATTTTGAGATAATAAAGAAGACAGATAATACAAAGCAATAATCAGAGAATGTAATTTCCATTACTGGAATAGTTTCTTTTAAAAACCCCAACAAAACAACAAAACACAAATAAGAGATATAAATTAGAATTCTTGTGTTAAAAATGTGTCCACTTCTGAAGGGATGTTCTGGTTTTTTGACTAGAATTTGAACTGCCAAAAAAGAGAATAAAGAGCTTGTGAGAGAGACCAGGAAAGAGAGCTTAGGAAAGCAAATGTGCTCTGCAGAAGTAGTTCAGTTTGCATAATTTATTTTAAATATGGATTCTCTCTGGTGTGTGAGCACTCCATCCCTCACCACCCCCACCCCTCTCTTTTTTTAAAAAATAGGAATTTCTGTGCTGCTTGTGGTCCAATATTCCAGTTCAAATAGGGCACCTGGTGGTAGCTCAGCACTTGTGTACTTGACTACTTACTGCTGAGGAGCCTTGCTTGCTGCTAATCTAGATTTATGGTAAGTCTACCCTTTCCCTTCATCTACAAGGTCCAGGGACATTCGGGTAGCCAATCTGCCCTTAAATATGTCTCTGAGGAAATGGTGCTAATTAGTATTGGAATTTACAGCCTTTCATTTTATTGACTTGTCCTACTTTCTTCGATAATTAACTAATGAGTAAAGTAATGAGCTATGTTAGTCAGTCATGATGTTCAATTAAACAGCAAATCAATTATTGAAAATAGTTTTGGACAGCTCTGGTGTCGTCACGGGGAGTGTGTGTGCATGTGCATGTGTGTGTGTGCACACGTGCTTTAAATGTGTGCCCTAGATGTGGCAGGGTCCCTCCCTGGAGAGCACCTGGCTCCTGGAGGGCTCTGTGGTCATAGCCAAACTAGAGTAGTGGTCCCTCTTGCTTGCTTTGACCACGCGCTGCTCAGCGAGCTACACAGCAGGATGAGCTTATCTGCAGGGGGTTCCCAAAGCCTGAGAAAGACAAGATTGCTGTAAATTAGGGAACACTTTTCCCAATGGGGAGGTTGGGTGTTACAAACCAGGTGTGCCTGTTCAACGATGTGATTCCTCTGCTTCTTCCTTGGCATATGCAATCTTTCCCACTGGTGAGCAGGGTCACCTGTCCCAGAGTTTGGCATTACAGCAGCAGGGACTAACACACAAATGTGTGTCCTCAAAGCCTTACATCTCTTCTGGCCACAACAATACCTACGAACAACAGAGACACTGGCAGGGAGTTCAGAATTTTCCCCTTTGAAGGCTTTGCATACCAGCCTGGGCAGCAGTTGTCATTGGGAAAGGCTTCTAGGACCATCATGTCCTGAATCCCCTGCACCAAACATGGGGAAGCACTGAAAACACTTTTGTGGCCAGTGGCAGGTCAGGTCACAGTTTGCTGGGGCAAAACCATGACGTGGGACCTGGTACAGCTGTCTGTCTGTACAGGACAGACAACTTCATTTGGCATGGGGCAAAGATCTTTGTTGGCAGGATGAGAAACAGGCTTCCATTATCTCCCTAATGGGGTGAGTTCAGTTTTGCCCAGGAAATTTAAAGGGCAGTTCTGAAAGTTGTAGCTGACATCACCATTCACTAACTTGCTAGTTCTTTAGATTTAATTATTCTTCCTTTGAAACTTTTTACCCTTCCTGTTTCCTTCAGGTCTTTTGCTTCATCTTGTCTTCTGCAGGAGCTGGTAGCACCATTGCACCTGCTACCCATGGCTCTTCAGGCTTTCACACTCACTTTCCCGGCACCCACCTTAGTTCTGTGTTTGGTGTTGGAGAGTACCACAGCATCATTCCCACATCCAGCAAGCAAACCTGTCCTCAAACTTCAGAAGTTTGGGAAAAACTTTAACTATCCTGTGCTCGACTCACACAAATAAATTTTGACCTGCTCTGTTGAAAAACCAGTTTGTTTTGGACAGCAGCAGCTTTTAGCGTGGACAGTAATAGTGCATTAAGCAAAAGAAAGGAGGAAAGCTTGGGTTAAGATTAAAATTTTAACCTAATATTATGAGATATGCTACCAGAAATAACATTTTTCATAGCTCTGTTTGAGTAGCAAAGTGGCACAAATAGTACCATGCCGTGCTCGTAGGCTCTCTAGTCAGAAAAAATATTATTTATTAATAATAATAGCCAGGTTATGATGGTTTTTTCCAAAGATAGTGAGCATGAAGAAAGCTCCCCCCACCTTCCAAATTCAGAAGGAAAAGCAAGCCAGTAAGCAAGCTGCATAAATACAGAGAGAGGAGACTAACTGCATTGGCCTTAGCCACCCAATTGAATCACGATTCATTAGAGAAACAGCAAGCCAAAAGAAATCAAAGACAGTTCAAAAAAGGCAACATAAAGTTTTCATTTCCAAACAGTTTTAATTCACTGTTTGTGCTCTTTACTGAGAATATGCAAGGAACACAAACATTCCCATATGATTTAAATTACAATTTACATATGAATTACATTAGAAATATGAGCTACACTAAAGAGATAATTAGTGCTGTCCTGGGTTATGTGAGCACAAACAAAATTAAATAAGAACAATTTCAAAGCCAAGTTTTGCTTTGCCTTTTCAACTAAGCTGGTTTAATCAGTGATAATGACTGAAATAAATCCACTACATATAAAACAATGCACAACATATCATACTGTGTGAAGTGTCATTACTACATCCCTTGCCTTGGTAAATCTCACAGTCGAAAAGGAATACAATGTCCCCGGTAGGATGCTACACAAAATTTGGTGCCCAGCACTGGAGGTGATGGTCCCTAGGGATTGCAAGGAAGCAGGACCCACAGCAGGCCAGCATTGCTGCACTACTCCAGAGAGAGTAACAGGGAGGGGAGGGCTGTAGGGTGTGTGTCAGGGATTTTTTTTAACGTGACATATGAATAAGAAAGACCTGCCACAGGAAAAAAATGCCAATGTTAGCAGGGAGCAATGAGAGGGAGGGAAGCTGGAGAATCGGGGGGAAGAGGAGGGGGACAGGGGAAGAAGAGGGGAAAGTGAGAAGGATAAAAAATACCATGCAGAAGCAAACTACCTGAGCATCAGCGCCTCAGCCCCTAAATAGAGCTATGGTTTATGACTACCTTGCCTAATGAGCTAAACTCTGGTGACCATAAAACTGAAATATAATTATGACATTAAAGATGCCTATATTTGAACTTAATTATTAATTAATTTAATGAGATAATAGGAGGTTGTAAAATTGCTAATTAAATGGCTCTGTAAAACTGCAGACGGCAGAGGATTTACCAAATGATGAATCCCACAACAGTATTTGGGCTATATCAATATTCTATTAATATACAGTATGCCAGAGGTACTGGCTAGTACGCTACTCACAGTTAAGCCGATGTGACAGGCATACAGAGTGAAAGAAAATGAAGGACATGAAATTCCAGATGACAACAACCTTGAAGACGATCTCTGCCCCCACCTCTGTGGCAATTTCTGAAATCAGTTAAATAAACTCAGAAATGCAGGATAAAAATCAATCTTACCATCGCAAATGTGAGTAAATTGGCTCGAAGCAAAGGACCCACCTATGGTCTTTAGGCACCGTGGTGCTGTGTCGCTCTCCGCTTGTGAGCGGGAATGGTCAGAGCGAGTCTGGACTTAAGTGCAACAGAAAGGGACGGATGCAGCGTGAGTGAGTGAGAGTGTGTGTGTGTGTGCGTGCTTGCAAGTGAAAGAGAAGCCGAGCAAGAGCAGAAAATAACTGTCCCTGTGTGATTAGTGAAATTAAACTCAAGTGAACCTTCAGGGGCTGAATGCGAACCTACGGGGGACAATTTTAGAGATTCCCACGCTGCACTATCAGCATGTGAGGAATTTCGCCGTAAGATTTGAGTGGCAATGCCATTTGGATGACATTCATTTAAAAATACAGGGGAGGGGTGCAGGAAAATGTTTTGTTTTAGCATTGAGCCTAATTCAAAGAGCGTCAAAAGAAAATGCATTGGGGTATCTTGCCCTGCATATCTCTGAATGTCAGTCATGACTAATTACTGGGATAAAAGCAAAAGAAAAAATTCAAATATCCCTTTTGTAGGAAACAATGAAACACCTCTGGGCAGTGTAACAGAAAACATGAATAACACTAGGGTAACTGTAGGAGGTACATTTTAATATTTGCATGAATCATTAGAACTGTTGCTTTTTATACCTGCCATGTGGTATAGATTTTCCTTTATATATTTTGGTTTTTAAATGCCCAGTTGACAGCCACAAGAAGGAATTTAACAAACAATATCAAGAAAATCATGTGGGAGGGGAGTTGCCTTACACTCTAAGAGAAACAGTTATAGTCATTACAGTAACATCTCCCACTGCTGGAAAACAAATGGAGGATCTTGAGAGCAAGGACACGAGTTGTATTCCCAAGTACTTTGTCAGTTCTGAAGAAACTACATAAACTTTTAGTGCCTCAGTTTCTTCTTTCTAAGCTAGGAATAAGATCAGTTTTGTGCAGTTTATTATTAATTTTTCAGAACAGTAAATGGAAGTTTGCTCATAATTTCTGAGGAAGCGATGTCTAGAAGTCACTTTCTATTTACTGGTTTGGAGAAAGATTTTAGAAGTGTCACCTCTTACCTTTTTTTTTTTCTTTTATGTCCATCTTTGGATACATGAGCAAGGTAATTTAAAGGAACTGTGCATTTCACATAAAAGTCTTGTTACCTTGTCTCAAATATTTACACAGTTTTCACTATCTTGATGCAAAGAAACTTCACTGGTGGGTCTTGTATGAGGATCTGCAGCTGAAAGAGCTGCTGCTTTAAAAAATCTTGATCCCAATTTAGAAAACTACTCTGGCTGATTTCTATCTCATAATATGTGCAATTAATAAATATGAAAGCTTCTATGCATTTATTATCATTGTATCATGCCCTGCAGTTTTATAGATCCAATTTCTCAAAAAGTGACTTCATCTACCAGAAATAAAACTAGACAGACTTCTTCTATTGTATAGTCAGCTATCAAACCTGCCCCTTGACTGGAGGCTTTTGTGACATCTGAACTGTGTTCTTACCCAGCTTTCAAGTCCAGCAAGACAGGCAGTGAGTTAAAAGTGGTGGGTTTATAGTAAAAAGGAAATTCCAAATGGCTCATCATCACCACATTGCAGGTTACATATCTAGAGCATCAAAGAAATTGCCTCTTTATCTCCACCAGAGCTACCCCATGGTTGATGTTATTACGAGTAAGTCTCACTCTTTGCTAGAGAAATTCAACCTGCAGCAGAGTGGCTGGCTTGAAACAGAAGAGAAAAAAAGGCACAAATTCTGGGAATGCCATTATCTTCAAGTTGCCTTGATGCAGCCATTTTAGCAGCTTCCTATGAGACAGAAATATTTGAGAAAGGGTAAATACTGGTTAGTTACTGTCCAACCAAAATCCTGTTGATTGTTTCTGTGATACTTGCAGCCATCCAGTTATGAGGAGATCCTGGGCAGGAATGGGCAGGGAACTTCTCATTGTAAGGAGGGTGAAAGGTCCAACCAACAGCTCTGAACCTGAAGTTCATGGTCATCTTCGTAAGACTGGTCACTACAGACCCTGGGAGAAAATTATTTTGTCTCGTTTCTCTGCTCTGAGGGCTGGGGGCTGGTCACTGTCACCTGACAGTGATTTTAGGGCTGAGCAGGGGCAGGCGTCTCTCTGGGTACCAGCAGCCATGGCAGCAGCGCTGCTCCCAGCCTTGTGTCACCTATCACCCCAGAGTGAGTCCAGCTTGAAAACCTCTGCAGTTGCACGTTCCTTAAGCACCGTGGGTGAAATCCAGCCGTGGCCGAGAGCCAAACTGCATGGCTGACAGGGGTGCCTGTCAAGCTTGATCACCAGGAGAGAGCTCCAAAGTAAGGGCAGTTGCGATTAAGCATCACTGGTATTGCAGGTGTGTGTCAGGGTCTCACTGTGATACGTGTGAAAGGTTTACAAACCCAAAGCTTTAATTGATCTGATTTAATTCCTAAGGATTTAAATTGTTTGTTTTAATCATGATGTAAAACTTCAAGGAGGTTAACTTGGTTTAAGTTATCTTCTGCTTTTGTTTGCATTTGTCCTTTTTGTGCCCTTTAGAAAGCTTTCCCTTTTCCTTTTACAGTTTGGTAAGCTGTAAAATATGTGACTAAATAAATCCTACTAAGTAAACTGCTCACTTTGTGCATTTGTTCCTGATCAGAAAGATATTTTGTATCTTTGCCCATTCAATTAGCCAGGGTTTTACTTGAATGTAATTTAACTTCTTTCTTTTTTACATTACAGAATGTTAGAATACGGTCAGTGTTGTAAGTCTTTTTCATTAGGTGAATATTATTTTTGTTTTGTTATTTGTGTTAGAAAGTATTTATTAACACCTCCCAACATCTTTACAACTGAAGGAAAAAACACCTTAAAATAGCTCTCACTGAGTAAACAAAACTGTCTTAAACCCAAAGGATGTGTAGAAGGGAAAAATATATTTACTTAAACAGATATTATTTTCACTTAATTTCATATCTACTCTATGTATTATAACTTAAAGACAAAACCTAGATTTTTAAACTTCCAATTTGTTTCTAATGCTGATTGAATTAGCCATCGAGAAGAACTAATTGAATACATTGAAATCAAGATAAAAACTTATACAATTTCTGAAAACAAAATTTCTGCAGTCAAAAATTCTAAACTGAAGTAAAAAATTGCTGCCTTTATTTTTTATTTCTTTACTAGTGATTTCACATGATCAGTGTTTTGAATTTTTCTTTAAAAGCTCAGTAGGAGATTAGCACTGCTTGCAATCATCACAGTATTGCAGAGATAAAACACAGGGAAAACACATATACAAAACTAATAAAAATATAAGTTTCTTACTCAAGTATGAAGTCTGCAGATCTGAAATTTGTAGTCTGAAAATAGAGGATTACTGTATTTATCAAAAGGCAAAAGAATTTGCATTAGTTCCTCTTACCTCAAACTTTCTTTAAATCAAAAGAAATGGCACAGAATGAATAAGATAAGAAATGTACAGATTCAGCTTTTCCATGTCAGGAAAACAGGTCAATTATTACATTTGGTGTGAAATCTGAAAGGTAAAAGGCATTCTCCCATGTATATGCATTAGCAGTATGGCAAAAGTTTGGAGTGCAATTAAATTAGCAGCTTTGTGGTTCCACAAGGTGAATAATCCAGCTGTCTTCCCAAACTAACTGAAAGGGGTTAGCAGCCGTAAAATACATAAGCATTTTAAATACACAGGGATCAAGTAGATCTGTGCAGCATGGAGGGGACAAGTAGCTTATAATTATTGGATGTTGAGAGAAAGAACTGTTAGTTTTTTATTACTTTTCCACAAGACCACAAGTTCCTCTGGAAGAAAGATAAAGGAGAACTTCAGAGTCTGCAATCTATAGAAAACTCTTGCCTTTCACTTTGCGACCAGATCACACCTTTGGATTAATCTCTGTACCTAGCTGTCCTCGGTGTTTATCTATGAATAGCCTGTGAACTTTTCCATACTTCTTTTAGATAATTATTGAAAACCCTCCTCCAAATGTAAGTGTTTAGAGGACAGCAAGCAGCTTTCAGCTGCTGAAAAACTATTGTGACCTCTGTGAATATTTTTCTTCAAGGAATTACATAGTCTTTCGTATAATGAGATGAGGAAGGTTGAAGCCTGGCAATCCTTCGTGCCTGGCATGTCCTTGAAAACTCTACCTGGGTATCTCTCTTATGTTCCAAATCACAAACCAGGCAAGCATCATAAACAAGAATGAGTCAGTCCTTCTGCTCCAAATGTGCCAATCTTCTCCTGACTCTGTGAATTTTGATTTAACTCTGGAGGAAAAGGAATGTAAGAAAGCAACCTGACTGATGCTGGCTGCACCAAGGTCTCAAGCTGGGTGCCCAGCAAGGTTCCTCACAGTGTTCTTCTGTTGCTGTAGTAGTTTGTCTAACTGAGAGAAGGCATCAGGAATAAAACCACTCTGCAGAGAACATGGGATAACTCTTTAGCCTACTTTTTTTTTTTATTTACCCATGGTTGTTAGTCATGTTGTGCTGGAACACAAAACATGTCACAACCCCAGTTGTTCACAACAGTGTTTTAAAACTGTTCTACATACAGTTCCCTTGTCCTAGATTTCAATGGGACTATTCATACAGTTAAAACTATGTATCTGTGTAAGTGCTAGACTGCATTTATAGGCAAGTTTTAGACTTTGGGCTTACCTTAATCTTTTGGGGTTTTTTCCCTTTTGTTTTGTGAAATTAGCTAGTTCTTATTTGTTGTAGAATAAGCTTCCTTTATATATTAAAAGCTTACCAATGAATCCATAGTCATGCATGAAAAAAATTGTTAAAAAAACATGATAAAAAAACCCTGAAGTATAAAAAACAACGTGGAAAGGTATAAGTTCTAGCTACAGAAAAAAATAAAGAATCTAAATGCAAAGTCCCCTTACCTACATGTAGATACAGACAGAGGCAATATTTTATTCTGAAAGAAAAATCTAAATGTAGACTATATGACATAATTTAAGTAAATATTGCCTGAAAAAATAACAGCTGTCTGTTTTCATCAGATCCATTTGAGAAATTAAGGATAAAAAAGAAAAGATTAGCAAAGCATCTCAAAAGTGCAGGTGTTGCAGCATTTGAAAAAAATAATTCTGAAAAACTAGAGGAAGGGATCATAATGCCACCTTTTTCTAAAATGTGGAGATGCCTTGAAGGAGGATAGGAAGGTAAAGGCATGCATGTAATCTGTGAAAGACTTCTAATGCTTGGAATACGATTGATTTGTGGCTTCATCTTTGTGCTTGTGAAAGAAGTTATAAGAACTCGGAGATAAGCCAGTCTGTGTTCTGGGATGGGGTGGTAAACCCCCAAATTCTTCATTTCCTACCATTAACAACAGAAGAGATGCCTGACACACTAAATAAATTTGGAAGGATTAGATAACAATTTGGTTTTTGCATTATGAAAAGTAAGATCCCATCTGGTCTGAGTTTGCTTCTTGTTTACAAATGCCTTAGTTTGAATGAAGAATAGAAAAAAAAAAGTTATTGCTCATTCTCCCCAGAAAATAGGAAATCCATCTGATGGTGGTCCTCCATCCCAGGCAGGTCAGCAGAATATCATTTATAGATGGCCATGGACATTTCTTCAGGTAGCTCTGTGTCTATACATGAACTTGGCCGTGACAAAGCTTTTCTGGTGACATCGTTGCCCTGAAAACATATTTCTCTTCCTTTTGATGCATCCTGTCACAGTAACATGTTCTTTCACTTCATTATCAAATTATATTAGGACACATGAGAGCAGCCACTCAAGTGGATGACCTCACTCTCGCCCTACTTTGATCGAGCTCAGTCATTCCAAGCGACTCAGGTGTATAAAGACAATTCCCAGGAAATGGCGGAAGAAACCTGCTGTTCACATGGGCTGTGTGTGCATTTGGGAATACCAACTGCAGTGAACAATTGGGCAGCACAAATTCAAGTTACACAAAGGATTTAAGTGATATGCTGGAAAATACCCCAACCACAAGTTGAAAGGCCTGCTTTTTTTCCATGCTTTCTACTTCAGGGGTTAAATTTGAAAATGCAACATACACTCAAACCTTTAAAGATAATAATGGGTCAATCTACCACCCTTCTTGTTATAATCAAGGAGGAGGAAACCTTCATGTGTACACATGATGAACAAACATAAATACCTTATAGCAACGATAACAAATTCTCCTGGTCCACCTTTGCATCTGTGATGTCAATACATTTACACACATGGTTATACTCATAAATGAGAGGAAAATTTATTAAAGGAGACAGTAAATGAGTAGCATCAGTTTCATATTTGAGTCTCTAAGCCACCTTCAGGAGCAGTTTAAGAGCAAAGAGTCTGATTCTTGCTTACACTAATAACATTGCAATGTAAAATAAACATGAACGAGGGTGCAAATTACACTTAATCCGCCCAACCTGATGCAAGATGGAGAGTAGTATAAATGAGGAAGTGTCTTAGAAACTGTCCCTCTGCAAATTGTTTAATATATCAGTGTTAGGTGCAGTTTAGTTATTCTCTAAACAGAAATGACCTGGTGTTATACTGGAATGAAAGTTTTTATTAAACGGCTTGACTTGAATAAAAGAAAAGCCAGAACATCTTTGTTTCCTCTTCTTTGTTTTTTCCCACCTAAATCAGTTGCCCTAATGAGAGATATTGCCTTTCTCAACATGCCTTCTCTTCTGTCTCTTTACACCAGAATGGCAACAAGAACATTACTACCATAAAAGTATGTGTTACCTTTCAAAAATGAAGCAAGAGAGAAAATTTTAAAATTCATTTTCCCCACCCCTCTCTCCCTGTGCTCCTCAAGCTCTTTTGCATTGACACTTTTTCCTGCCCTGCTTATAGTGAGGTTTATTTCTTCTCCAGCAATGAATTTTAGAGGCGAGTGGATCACAGTCGTGTGTTAAATCATGAACAAAACCAATCTCTCTCCCTCTCCCTCTCTCCCCCTTCCTTGTTGTCTGTCCTTTTTACTTAAACATAGCTTCTAGGTTAATGATTCATTCTTCTAAAAGGCTGCTGTGCCTAACAGATTATACTGTAAAATCTGCCATTCTGTTTATGTTTAAAGCACAAGATTAAAGCAGTGGTCATGCTGAGGGAAATGGTTCTCACACAGAACAAGAAAGGATCAATCCACGTCTGCCGAATCCAGGCTGTTTTAGCAGAGTCTGCCGTTTTGGTGTGCTGCCAGACCCCAAAGAAACGCTGGTGAGCTTAGAAACTTCACAGCCATTCTTAGACTGAGCACAGCAAGGACTTAAAATAAGGCATATTACACACTAATGTACCTCTGCAAGTTACAGCAGCCTAGCTGTCTCTAAATTGCAGGGAAAACACTTGAGAAATATATTATTCTGTCCTAATCAGAAATTAAAAGGTAAAAGATTTTAATGAAAAGGAGCCTGTATGGTACCTTTAAAAGTCTATGGGGCTAAAATTTGCCCCTGGTATGGTAGAATCAATATCCAGGTCATACACAGTTAAATTATCTCTGGCAGTAATGCTCTTTTTTTGAAGTGTCATGTATTAACATAAAGGTAAATCAGAGCCAAAGTTACTTTTTCTTTTGTTTCTACAGTGTGACTTTCTCACCAGATCAAATAGGTTGATCCATAAAAACTAGTTGGGCATGTAATGCCAGCCAGATATTAGATTGGAGACTTGTATACACTTGAAATTTACAAAAATAGCTCATTTGAAATAATTGCTCTGAAACAGCTATTTGGGCAGAAAAGCTGTAGGGATATTTCTCAACCATTTCAGATTAGTTATCTCAGTAAATTTCTAAGTATAGACAAGCCCTCATGATGTGTCCTGCCAAATGAAGATTGTTCTATTCAATTAGCTCTCATTAAGGAAGGCAGAGAGGGGTAAAAGTAGATTCTCATTAAATATAAATTTTCATATTTATTAAGCAGAAGCGAGAATACACAAATTCAAATTCACATAGATTTTGTACTCATTAAGGGAAGCAGGCCTTCTAAGGAAGCCATAAGTATACACACTGGAAAATTAAAACCTGTCTGGAAAAGGTTGTTTGGTGTCTGAGGGACCTGGGCTGATGGGGATGCTGCCTTTTGGGTGAGGGTCTGAATCATGGTTATGAAACATGATTACAGATTACAGTGCTTTCAAGGAAAGGTCATTCTGGAAACATCTCATGGTTTGTTGGAGATTTTTTTTTCTCCCCAAAATTTTGGGCTCTATTTTTAAGCAGGACAGGGAGCAGTTTTAAATGAAAGGCAGTACTTTCAGGGGCAGGGAGTGAAAACACTGTATGTCAGGGGTCAGCTTCTCCAAAAGAGTCAAAGTCACCCATAAAAAGATGACACCTTTTCTAACTGTGGTGTTTAAAGCAGAAGTGAATTTAAGCACTGTCAAAGCAGTGTTTAAGTGGGAAATCCAGACATTCACCCATTATGTCTGTGGATAGAAAATGTTGCTGCTATCTGGTACCCAGAGTGGTCCTCGGCAATGCTGTATTGAAGCTGCTTTCCATGCTTGCACTGCTGGCCATGAACTTCCCCTGTTCCAGAAAATATGTCTTAGAGAAAAAACACCTAAATTCTTTCTAAAACCTCATGACCAAAGAAATTGCTACATGCATATGGATTAAAAGCCAGACTGTTTATTATGCATATTTAGATATGAATTGGACATAGATTACTATCCAGGCCATACTAAATACTTTTAATTTAACAAACCAGTGTTGGCTATAAAGAAGGAGTGAAATAAATGTTTAATATATCCTATATCATCTTTCCCTAAATGGTTTCTATTTATCATCCAAATACCTAATCAATGTAACTACATATAAAATCCACAGATTTTATAGTCCAGTAATAAGTACATGCAAATTATGTTGTCATATAAACATAGTGGCACAAAAAGATGTATAATACCTATCAGACTGGCTAGCCATTATCTTAATTATGAAAGGATTATCCCTGTAAAGGCAAGGCCATAATATAATAGAAGTTCTGAAATACGAACAATCTCTAGCTATGTTTACCATTAATTCATACTGCACTTATACTTCCATTTCCCTTTTTCTACTGTTTATTTTTGTTAATGTTTATGTGTCCCTTTGTAAGCAGCAATATGGTACAGCATCTCATCAAATTCACTATGAAAGCACCAAAGAGCCATCCTAAGTATATTAATCCTCCATAAAAATAAATAAGCTATATGAGAGAGAGCATTTCTGTAAGACTCGAGCGTTAGTACTGGCAGCTGGACCATGAGGTGGCAAGAATGTGTGTGCCACCTTTGAGATTCATGCGTGAAAAAGCTTTTTGCATTTTTTTTTTCTGCGATGGGTTTTGTTGGTGAATTTTTTTTTCCTGTTAGTAAAGATTTTTCTGTAATAATGAGACTGTCTTTATCACTCTTTCTGTGGAAGTCAAAATCTGAAGGCAGGTGAAAGATAGGGGAGTCTGAAAGAGATCAGGTCACATAAATAAAGATGTTTCACAGTTGGGACTTTGCAAATACAATATAGGAAAAACAACACATATAAGTAAAACTTCCTGTCTTCCTAACATTACATTTGCTCTGATGTATTTTCTGAAAGTCGCCCAAGTATAACTATTTATTTTAACTAAAGTAATCAAGATTAATGTCAGCAGTTATGACACACGCTGTTTGCTAAAGAACACATAGAACAATTGCTCAAGGCAAGCTTCATTAAGAAATCAGATAAAATTAGTAAAACTGATTATATTTCAAAACTCAGCAGCGGCAGCAGCTCAAATTGCCATTCAGGAGCCTCCAATTAACACAATTGGTCTTGTTCACAATCAGCTTTGTAATCTCATTAGCCTATTATATTTTAATCATTGGGATAACTGCACAACAAAACTTATTTTATTTTTGCACTGACTGCTGATGGCATAAGTGAACGTGCAACATACTTTTTCTTTCTCTTTTTCTTTCCTTTCTTCCCCCTCCCCCGCCTCCCCTCCATCCAGAGAACAATGCAGACTCCTTAGAGCATTATCCTGGTTACAGATTATTACCATACACTCTGTCAGAGCTAGGGAACGCTGACAGCAGGCATCTAATTTGGCGTTAATTGGCAGGGGACTAATTGCATAACTGACATTGCTAGTGAAACTTAGAGGATGTAAGGTAGGGACAGTGCAAAGTGCGAGAAGAGAGGGAGAAAGAGAGGGGAGAAAGAGCAAACAAACGCCTGCAGACAGCTCTGTGGACACATGCACATAACTCATTTGCCTCCTTGGTGTGCTGCCTTGTTTCGTAAATGTGTTCCAGAGATATTGGCCCTTGTAAAAACACAAAGTCTTTCTGTCCTTTAGGTACTGGCAGTCTGCAAATGCCTACAATACCAGTGTTTCATTGATATTGAGTATTGCCTGCTGCAATGAGATTATGTTCTATTGATGGGAACTGGGGTGTAACATAGCCATCTACAGAAAGCAATAGGTTGCCCTATTTTCAAGCTGAAAATGCTATGTATTTTATGAACTGCCTCTATCTTGCACACCAGGGATGTCTCTGTGGCTAAAGCCATAATAGGATTTTCCTAAATGACACAGAAATACAAATATTCTGACTGAGCACTTTTCTGGGCTCGTCTTATTTACCAGCAAGCTTTGATACAGTATTTTGCTTCCATCTTTTAAAGGACATTTTCAATTTCCCATTTCCCTTATGAGTGCTTCCTGTAAAGGTGTCAATAACCACTAATTGCGTTCTGCTTGGCCAGTCTGCAAATCAAAACAGCAGAGGCAGCAAGCCAATATGCATTCAAATCCCGTTACTTGCCTGCCTCATTCTCAACTGGAAAGATATGAGAAGGCAAACATTCACACAGCTGTATGCCGGGAAATTTGGAGTTGCTCCTGTGATCTCCAAAGATACCTATGTGGCCACTGTTAATTCTCGGACTTTTATTTTAAGGGGGTTACTGCTGGGGGTATTTCAGTGTTGCATCTTTTATCTTTGGTCCAGAAAATGGCATGTCTCAGATCAGAGCAAATGTAAAAGGAAATAGCTCTGCAGTGAGAGCAGAATGTATGCAATAACTAAATTAGGAGCTTGCTCCTACAGGCGGGCAGGCCAGTGACAGAACAAGGAGATTTTACTGTTTTGGTGGCCTAAGCAAGGGATAGGTAGGATTTAGCTGTGCTGAATATCATTCAGAGGAAAAAGCCATTGATTTGATTGCTTTTGCTCTTCTTTCATGACTCATATGTCAGCAGAGTGTTGATTTTCTTAAATCAATTTGTCATGCCAAAGTGTTAGCTGCCTAATTTCTGCTTGTAATATTCAGCCTGGAGTTTGGTTGAGAGCAGTCTGTTGTTAACATTTGCCACTGCAGTTCAAACTGCTTTGATTTCACTGTTATGAGAGTCAATTTCCTCTCCTGGTTTGAGGAATGAGCTTTCCGTGGTGGCTGCCCACCAACAGAAGTTCCAGAAACACTTTCCACAGATTTTTTTTCAATTTCACTTAAAATCTTCATCTTAGGTGAAAAATTTCCACCAGAGGAATTCATATACAGAAGAAACACTTACAGGAAGGATATCCAAAGGTGCCAAGAGAGCCTGCTCAGGTTGACTGAAAACACCGAGTGCCTGTGTGTGGGACAATCCATTTCCAAACCCATTTTGTTCTGTTTTGGCATGGAGGGGAAGGAGAGGTGGCATCTCTTCTGTGTCTCCCATTCTGAACCACACTTAACTTGGCTGCTAGGGGGCCACAGGTTTTATTTTTCTGGTGACTGTAGGGATGACCCTTCCTGATGATGCTGGAGGATGCTGAGTCCCAGGCTTTTTCTCTTGTAACCATGGATCCAAAAGCAGCGATTTGTCCCTCTTCCACAAAGTGTGTGAGCAGATGCTTGGAAGGAAGATAAATTAGCATTGAGAGAGCATGGAAGGATGGGAGATCTTTTCTTTCATCTGCTACCTTGCATATCTGGCAGTGTTTATAACAATCAGATGTGTAGAAAAGATGAAAAGATTATTCCACCATCTTTTTGAGGGGCAATACTTTGAATAGATGATGGATTTCATCATCATTTTGCCTAAATGACTTCCCCGTTAATTAATTTTAGTGTAGTAATCAACTTGTCACCTTCTACCCTATTCTGCTAGTTTTCTACGAAAGACATAAAATACTCTTAAGAAACTGGACAAACTGGTGATATGATGCTCATCTTCAAACTGAAAAATGCTAGGAGGGGAGCATTAAGGTACCAGCTCAAGCTGCTGCTTACCACTAGATGTCCTACAGTGGTGTAAATGGCCAGGGTTAAGTCAAGTCTGGCACAATGTGGTTGCTGTGAGATATTCAGTGATGTTTCTTTTGTTGTCACAACAGATTTAGGAGCTGCTGTTGTCTCCTTTCTTCACACAGTGTTTCACCTGTCTTTGAATGAAAGCAGACTTCAAAGGGCACTGATCTCTAGCCTGATGTATCTGCTGCCAGGCCCCCAGCCCACTCCCAGAGTGTTCTGCATTATCCCTTCATTGCACAAGTCAGTTGGTGAGGATTTCTACTTTCCTGTAAAGGTTTGCTCGGGTGGGAGCTGAGGCCAGCTCATTCTCAATATCAAGTGGTGCTGTGCTGAGTAGATATTGCAGAGTGTCAGCCAAACCAAACTGATGCTGTTTAATGCTATAAGTCATGGTTTCTGACAGTTGCTGGCTTACTGGTGTATTTTGTTCATCGAGCATATTTTGCATGAGTTGCAAAGGTGATACTATCAGTGGCAGTAAGTGGACTCATGATGGCAGAAATTCACAGGAAGCAGCAGAGCACCAGTGCAGCAGAAAGAGGTGAGGGGTGAAAGTTGTTCTGATGTTTAAATGGAGTTGAATCCTGCTTCAGAATCTCTGATTAAGCATTACTGACCTGTAAAGGAGAGCTTCTGCTGTTGTCATTCATGCTGATTGTACCCTTATCTCTTCCTGTGCTCTTGAGGTTTAACCCTGTTGACTTCAGCGCACTGTGGAGCAAGCTGCTTGTCATCAGCTGCAGTCAGAGTATGTGTGAATATTCTCCCTCACTGCACCTGTAAGGTGTATTGGAATGAGGTTAAGCTGCCATGTCTCACACTCATGAGACAACCAGGCTACTCCCAGGCAGTGGACTAAAGTATTTGAAGCCATGGTAATGCCTCCATACAAACATACACACCTGGTCAGCTGGGAGAGATCTGTATCCTCTTGATGGAAAGCACCATTATGATGTGATGTCACCAGTCACTGTGGGTTTGAGAGTTAAAATGCATTCAGTATTTAGGGATTTTCTTAAAAAAATATTTGTGGCAATTGTGAAAGGCTGGTGCAACTTTATAAATGCACTTAAAGACAATCATTTATTACTCTAGTGAAAGAAATAGATTTTTCCTTCACAATTGAGATGGACATATATTAATTTATTTCTTTGCCCTTTATCAAGGTGGTTCACACTTTCCTTATATCAGGTTCTTTGCAGTGCTAGCCAGCCATTTTAACCCTGGGAATATAGCTAGTACATTGCATGGCCAAGCTGGCTTTTAAAATGCCTACACCTTGGTAGAATCAGCAGGTTTCTCCCTTAGGGAGCAGCTTCTCTGCTCAAACCTAGGCTGGTTGGGTACCGTGTGCCCCGCAGCCATGTGTGTCATCTCCTCTGCATGCCTCATTCTCCCCTTGCTGTTCTTTGTTTCTGCCATTTCCCAGTCTTTTTCACTACTGGTCTGGGCACACAATGACTCTGGAAGACCATAAGCAACGCAAATTAAAATGATGTGCCTTGGATTTTGCACCAGCGGACCTCAGTTCAGTTTCATAAGTTCATTGTTAGTCTTCTGGTATGATAGAGACTCCCTCAGCAGCTCAGACAGCAGCAGCAGATGGGCCTAAGAGTTATGTTTCTGAGCCTGCCTGCCCCTCCTTGCTCTTCCTGTCTGTCTGAGTGCTCACATTTTGTGTTGTAAAATCACACAGCGTGTATCCCGACACTAGCCCCAGCAGCAACAACAGAAAAACCCTGGGACTCACAGAAAATGTATCTGTGGGACCGAAAGATATCTCAGGGTCCCAGGATCTTGCTTTCTGTGGTCCCAGATCGCATTCCCTAGTTAAGCACCATCGATATCAATACTTAATGGTATTCTCTAAGCTCAGGCAGTGAAGAAAATAGGGTTGTTATCTATCAAAGCACATTTTAGTTTTTGACAAGTAAAAAGCAGCATGGGGAATGCAGTAAGTCTGAAATGAAAGCCTAAAAGAAAACTCATATAACATCTGGTGTCATTTATCCCCTGTTGGCCTTCCATAGTGTGATATGATGAGCTTGTTCTGATTTAAGATCAGATGATTTGGTTTGAAAGAGGGGAGTGGGGGATGCAGGCAGTCTGGCAGCAAATTGGGATACAAAATCTGCTCAAATAATTGGAAACACGACAGATTTTCCTTAACTGATGCCAGTGGCATCTTAGTTTATCCATCTCTCTCAGCTGAATTTGTTAAGTGCATTATCTTATTGGTTTTAAAGTTTTCATCTCACTTATTTGCAGGGGAAAATGTGAGCAAATCAGTCATGATGGATTGCCTAATTTTCTGGGCTGAATAAACCAGTTTTATAAGACTGTTGATTCCTGGGTTATTAGTTAATAGAAACATTTATCAATTTCTTTATAGAGAAGGAGGAAAAAACTTTAACCAATGATTGCGTTTTAAAACTTTCATTAATATTTCCACATAATGCTTAGTGTTGGACATGAATATGGTAATCACAGATTTAAGGTTGGCTTGAAGGAAATTTTTTTGTCGTTCCTCTTTTCTCTTTTTTTCTGTAGAAATTAGGAAAAAAAAAGTCAAGCAAAAGGATGTCATTAGATTGGTAATTATGTTGAGTGTTCTTTGATCAAGAAAAGGGGCAGTGGAAGAGAAAGATAATTTCCTAGCTGGCAAATGCAATGCCCATTTCTATTACCAATTTTCTCTACACAAACAGGGCCTGATTCTGTGAGCTTGAACCCTTATGACTTATCAGTCTCTGTCTTCTTCTTGACTCAAATGTCAGCTGGATGTTAACACTCACTTCTGTGTGGTTTGAGCACAACATTGAAGTTGTGCTTAAAGGTATTCCAGGAAGTCTTTGAGGTACTTTGAGGTACCTAAATCAATACACAATATTTTGTGTGGTACACCATGGAAACTCTGAAAATGTTGGTTTGCTGGTAGAGATTCGAGTGATATAATCTATGTAGTGACCCTATTAAAAAAAAAAAAAAAAAAACCAAAACAAAAAACACTTCCTAAAGATAAAAGCTCTCCTTTCAGTTTTACTGAAGTGTCATCAAAATTTGTTTTTAAATGCAATGTCTCCAAGCAGATGAAGACCTGTTGTAAACAGAGGAGAGATACAGCCAGTGTTCTGCATTAGATGTGGTGCTACACACTGCCTCAGCTGAGGCTCACAGGGACAAAAAGATGTCCCCTTGTCCTCATCGAGGTGTAGATTGCCCTCACCCAGAGTGCAGCTGTGCCTGTTACCTGCACATTATAAAATTCTTTGTGTCAAGGGCCTTAATATAACTAAGAATCTTTGCACATTGATCAAACCGAAGTATCATTTAAAAAGACATCAAGTTCAGAGCAAGAATACATCATGTGTGGACTGGTGAATAATGAACTCATGTTCTAAATGAGATGCAGTATGTCCATTAAATTTTTTTAACACCTCTATTTCCATTTCCGTCTCCTTTTTAACATCTCAGATACCTGTGTTGAGCCGTGGTTCCAGAAGTGCAAAAGACACTTCCTTCAGAATAAGAATGAAGGGAGTTAAAAAACTTTTATGCAAGTAGACTTTGCTGTGAAATGTTATCTTTTGTTAGTTCAAAGGTTTCTGAAGATATAAATTCTTCACAACTGCCCTGAGGTACTGAGAATGTAAATTGAATACTTTACAATTTGTAGACTGTTCCTGCAGTAATGTGTATCTCCTCTGTGAGTGAGTGTTTAGGGATTTTTCAATTACTGTAGTCTGAAAACTCTCTGAGATTCTTTAGGGCAGAAAAAGGCTTCCGTCTCAAAGTTGAGTCACTGATGTTCAAATTAGCTGCCAAAAGCATTCTAATGATCTGTGTTCCAGATTTTGCTAAACAGGGAAAAAAATTGGCCCATTTCACCAGGGGAAAGAAAAAAAACCACCCCAAGCCTTTCCTCCCCCACCAGAAGTATTCAAAGGTTAGGCATTTTGCCAGGGTCAAGAGTGAGATGAATTGTTGACAATAAGTACACCTTGTTCGATAGGTCAAGGTCATTATTAAGGGATTCAAATGAACATCTTTACATTTCCAGGGCTGTAGCATATGTGTGGCCTCCAGGCTCACCGTGTTGTTTAATAGCTTTTGTGAAGCTGTAAGTTAAATGATAAATTGGTTGAATATGTCTTTAAACCCAGTCCACTCCAAAACTGTATACAGTACTCTCACACTTTTATATACTGTGATCAAATGCACTTTACAGAGCATGGTACAAATGGTCAGAAATACCAGCGTTATGCCAGCTGATTATGATTTAGCAGTGTTTACTATAGACTACTCTTGCTACAGTTTATTGCTGCTAAGGTCAATAACTAATACAATTTAACAGCTTTTGCATCTCTAACAAATAAAAGATCCCAGTGTATTTTAAAATGCAAACGTGCACCAAACATAGTGCACTTAAAAACACTGGGAGTGATAGAAGTCTATAATATTAAGTAACTCATTAGGGCATCATGAGAATCTTCTGTGGCAGCCAGCAGGAGTGACCTTCCTGGTCGCTCTGACCATCCAGGATTGAGCTCCTTCCTGGCTTGAGAACGGCTGGATGGGTGAACTACCACACCAAGCTGTATCCTCTGTGGGATCTTTCCTAAACCCATGCATTGGTCATCTATTTCCAGATGCAGCAACTATGTAATTAATCCCCAGATGAGTTGATGCAATTCACTTGCCAAGATTTGGATGGCTCATGTGGTGTCTGCACAGTGATTGGTCATTTGGAGCCACTTCTGACACAGAAAGTGGGGAACGTTCTCTGAAATTAGAAGGCAGCAGATTAAAGTGTGATGAGAGGGAGTGTTTCTTAGAATCACAGAATAATTTAGGTTGGAAAAGACCTCTAAGATCACAGAATCCAACCGTTTACTGGCACTGCCAAGTTGCCACTAAACCATGTCTGTCTCTCAGTGCCACATCCACACATCTTTTAAATGCCACCAGGGTTGGTGACCCAACCACTTCTCTAGGAAGCCTTTTCCAATGTTTGACAACTCTTTCCTTGAAGAAATTTTTTCCTAATATCCAATCTAAATGTCCCCTGGCTCAATTTGAGGCCATCTTGCATGGCTCAAGTGGTAACTGATGGAATTTATTGCCACAAAGTGACATGTTCTGAGAGCTGGAAAAGTAGAACTGAGAGAAGAACTCAGTTGTATTTGAAAACTGTTTCATTCTTGTAGCCTTCAGAACGTTCAGTCTTAATCTGCTACCCTGACTTTGTTTGAAAACATTTGGTGAATATTTCCAGTCTCTTCTCAAGTGTTTTTCCTGCCCCTGAGCTTGTTCTCTGGCTTTTCTTCTCTGTTCACAAGCCTTGTTTTCATTCAGAGCCTACCTATTGCAATCCAAAGATTTACCCTTTCCTATTTCGTTAGTCCCTATCCACCAGTATTAATTTGTTCCACTGCATGCTTTACTATTTAGCTTTGTGAGACTTTCTAGTCATCCCAGAGACTTTGCAGCCATTTAAATTATGCAAAATGTGTATGTTTTTAAAACAAAAAGTACACAGCCTGCCTTTTGCTGTCAGTTTATGAAATGGTGTTATTGTAAATGAGACCCACGTCTTTACAGTGTATAAATTCAGTTCACACTCACTGGTGAACTTCTCTTCCCTACCTCCAGCTCTGCCAGTGGCCCCTTTCTGTACCCCCAGCGAGCTGGCATGTTTCTGGCCATGCTGAACATGACACCTACTCTTCTCTGCAGATCTGCCAAGGGTCAAAAGTCCTGCAGCGTGCTCTTCATAGACCATCTGCACTACGCCTGGCTTTCAAGAGTGTGATCCAGAGGGAGGAGATTTGTCTGCATAGGAATTCTTCATAGGATACAATGAATGCATAATTAAAGATTATTTTAATGCAAGGAATTATTAGAAACGTAACTTTGACCATCCTGTCAGAGCTTAGGCACACCAGAAGCTTTACTGTGACTTTGAAGAAAAAGAAGTCACAACTGATAAGCCTTCCTTGGCTGATCACTTCCTAAACAAACTTCTGTGATAACTCCCCATCGATAATGTGGGAAACAGGGAAATACGGACACTGACAATGAGGTTATATGCCACATCTAAACCCCGTGAGACCCAGGAAATAAAGAGTCAAGAGCGGTTTGGTGAACACACAGCAGGGACAAGAATGTTTTCCACATAGGTTTCTTTGCAACCCAACTTTTTAACCCTGGGTCTTTGCCTTTTCTCCAGCACTTTCTTAGTTGCACGAATTATCCAGGATAAACTGAGTAACTGGGCCGGATTACACAGTTCGATGTGTTTATTTCTGGGTGAGCAGTTTCTGGGATCTGTTAATGTTTCCCGGCTGGATTACGGAAATGCCAAGTTTCCCCCTTTCCTGAACATGTTGGTGTTCTTCACCACTGGTCCCTTGCCGGCAAGGATGACATAATCTGCCGTCGGGCCTGTTCCCTGGCAACCGTCCCATTTCTTGGCTCTTTCCAGCTGAAAGCCAGTCTGAGTCACCCTGCACATTTCCAGTGTATCAAACAGACATAGGCTCGAGTTAATCTTGTTAGCACAATGAGGCAGTTTTCAAACATTGCAGCAAATCAAATCAACCCTAAGGACCGTGAGGGAGGAGAGGGCGGAGGGAGGGTGGGGGAGAAGGAGGCGAAGGCTAACCATCAAAGGTGGAACAAGCACAGAGGGAGCCTGGCTTCTACCTGGACAGCAGGCTCCTCCATCAAGGCACCGCCAGATTCTGCTCTTCCCAGTGCCTCCCTTCCCGCCGGTCCCCGCATCCGTGCCGTGCTCAGAGCGGAGGCAGCGATGGGCAGCGACAGCGAGAGAGCTCATCTATCTGCGAGGAAAGAAGCAGCTTTGATGGTTCCCCAGTGGATGTAATTGTGCTCATTACTGCCCATTTACATTTCATCACTCGATTATCGCAAATGCCTCATTACTGTTGATAAGGGTTTGCTGTTGAACTACTTGCTAACTATTCATTCCTGAGCTTTGCTGTCATCAGGCAGACCCGTGTGAGACAGGAGAGGACTGGGGAGGGCTGGGGGAGAGGGGGGAGCATTGAGAAGGCATGGAGAGGGGGAGGAGAGACAGGAGGTGAGAAAGGTCTTCTATCAGATTTGATTAAAGGCTGTGATTTAAATCGATATTTAATAAAGTGGCTGCTGCCACATAACGTGTGCAATTCCCCATGCAGGCAGAATCATGAATCCGAGGGCCTTGCTGCCTGCTACATAACTCAATTGGGTTTTGTGCACTGGTCTGGCACCTGTGTCCCTGAGCACAGCGCCTCCGAGGTAATGGGTTTATGAGCCGATGAACAGAGCTGATAGGTTCTAAATGGATTAACTAGGTGTCTGCAGCCTAGTGATGAATACATCAGGAAAAAAAAAAGGGGGGGGGGGGGGAGGGAGAGAGAAAGGAAAAAGGAAAAAAATTTGTCTGCATAAGCAGAGAGTGATAGAATGTGTTGACAGACACTGTGGCTGTCACGAACCCCACAGGGTGAAACACTGCTCAGCTCCTGTCAGTCAAGCGCTCTCGGAATAGCGGACAGTAGGCAGCAAGGCTTCACAAGCCTGCAGGTGACAGGTGGCATCACCCTGCGCTGCTCCAACAACTTCTGCAAAAGGCTAAAATGGAGCATGACTCATCTCACAGCTACGGCCAACCTGGGATTTCCTCAAAGACACCGCATACGCCGTTCCTGCTGGTGGGCCTGCCTTCCACTACAGCTTAAGCACACGTTCCAGCCAACCTGTGTGTGTATTTATATCCCTGGGAATGGGTTAGTGTTGCTGTTGTTGTTGTCTCGCTGTTGTTCCTCAAACAGGGTCAGATTTCTGCAGTGCTGAGCCCCGCACACAGACACCTACTGTAGGGCACTTCTTGCCCCTAAGCGTTTTTTAAGTGAATAAACCAGAAGAGCGATGAAGGAAGTATTGGTGTCTTCCCAGATGGGAGATAGGAACTGAGAGATTAACAATTTGCCCAAGATTCCATAGGAGAACTGGAAATTGAAGCCTAATCTCTTAAACCTAGGTCTAACGCCCTAACTGTGGAGTCATCCTTCCTCCTGTGGTCGGGGCCATGGAGTCTCACAGTCCACAACTGATCTACAGAATATGTTGTAAGTGGAAAATAAAATCAGATAGACTTTAATGCTGACCTCTGTTTACTACAATTAAGCTACCAACACTACAGTGCTAGGTTGGATGATTTAGTGGGTTTATGTCTTTTCTACCACCCTTTGTATTGGCTAACAAGATGTATGTTTCGTAAGTGCCATAATCTTTCACAGCACTGAAAAAAACCCCAAAAAAGCCACGTTAGCATATGCAGACATTACACAGATAAATGCATATACCGCATACAGAAAAAAAAAAAAATGAACCAGTGGCTGTATCTGCTGTCACAGTTACACAGGAGTTAACGAGGCTGGTTTGAAGTAGGCAGCTATTCTATAGAATATGTTGCCTTTTTACTAAAAATTCAAAACTGAATTCTTTTATTTAAAAAATGCTTCCAGAGTGCTCATGAGAGTTATATTTTGGATTTTTATCCCACCATTGTTCTTGCTGTGTGATTCTCCCCAAACAGATTACATTGCATATAATTTTCACCTCTTGCTGAGCTGCTGCAATAAATTATGGAATCCATTGGTTTCCCATGGGAAATGAAGCCAGAAATATCAGTACCCCAGATATTTCAAAACTGAAATCTTTAGTTTAAAAAAAAAGTAAGAAAGGAACCCTTTGCAAGAAATAGCAGATTTTCTCTTTTTTTTGGTGAAAAAATGGAGTAATGTTTAGCTTTAAATATGTAATATGTTTAACATAGAACGGGGTAGGCATATCAGATAGCTGCTTACTATGTTGTTGCACATAAATCACAATTTAAAACCATTGTCTGATCGTGTTAAGCCATGATTTCAAAAGTCTGCCCAGACAGGGTGCATTCAGGAGAGTGAATTCTCTGAGGTATAGCTCTGCACCCACATTTACTGGTTGCTTTCAAAATTTTTGTCCCAATTTTTAGCAAGTCTGTTTCTGAAAGGAAAACAAAATGTAATGGAATTAGTTACTTTTTTTTCCTCTACAAAACTACTTCTACAACAAAATTGTATGCAATTAGAGGGCTTGAATCATTCAGTATTATTCAGACCATCTGGGTAAATTATATAATGCCATCCTGGCTATAGCAAACTCCATTCAAAAGTATTATAAGAAGAAGCAGGTTTCTCTGTAAGGAGGCATTTTGGAAAAGAAAAAGAAAATTACAGACATGGAGACAAAAATATCCATCAGCAGATGATCAGAAAACAGTTGGTTCTGTGTCAGATAACGCAAAAAAGCTCCAATCATAAGGTTTGTCTGACTCACTGAATTTGTAAGGGATTACCTTCTCATTTTAAGTTCACTGTGTATAATCCAGCCAGATCTCAGCCACACAGGTAGTTGAAGACTCGACACAGAAGTTCCTTCGCATTCTGAAGTCTGATGTCTGTGACTATTAAAGATACAGAAAATGCCACGATCATATTTATATAAGTCTACATTAAAGGAACAGCCATCAGTAACAACCAAAGTACATCTTATGATGTCTACATGTCTTAAGAGTTTTTTCCTGTTGATTAGTTTAGTGTTACAAAAACAGATTAGATTACAGTATTTCCCCCCCTGAAATTTAAGAGAAAAAAAGTGAACCACTGTAAATAAGAGTGTGATCCACCAAAAGTAAAAAGTACTCTAATTTGAAAATACCAGTGTGACCAGCATCGAATGCACTCTTGATGGATTCCCCGTGGAGGGATGTGTTGTGGTATGACATGAATATTGATAATTTTTAAATGAAATTTTCAATTCTGGTCAAATTCTGTTTGTTTTGATCAAAATTTTACTGTCCTAAATGCTTATGTGCTGCCTTTTACTAAAGAGCATTCCTGCTTAGTACTTCTTCACTTGAGCTATGACTTAATTTCATAGATAGATCACTTGTTCCAGGCTTAGAAATATAAGTGCTGCCAACACTCCTGCCATCAGTCCCTCCATTGTGTATAGAGTTGGAAAGATACACGCACTCAGGTCAGTGTACTCAACACAAGAAGAAAGAAAATTTAGCTGCTTCTATTTGGGTGATCAGGAGATATCAAAATAAAACTTTATACAGAAACAAATCATGTATCCTTCTAATTCCTGGAGCAATTTGGAAAATGTACAAACCTTTTTAAAAATATTTTCACACCAGAATGATTCCTTTTATTAAAAATATCAATTTAATATTCCTGCCCTATGCCCTGACCTCTCCCCTCCTGTCTTCTCTGCAGAATAACAATACTGTTTTAGAGGAAGAGTAGGTGCCTCCTGACATTAAAACATGGACTGTGTGCATCCATCTGTTCAATGGAAATTATAGACCCTTGAGTCACACAAAATGGTGACTCAGAATCAGAGTGAGATGACCTTGGGAGGCTCTCTGTCAAGCCAGTTCTGATGGTTTTATTGTCGTTTGTGATCCTTGATGATCCATTGTCTTGCCTTCTGAAGGGCCTTAATTTTTGTCCTCTGGAAAACTGAGATCAGTCAGAAATATTTCCCGCCTGGAGGTAACAAGACATAAGGAGCCCTTTGATTGTCCTTAGTAAAGGCTCTCCTCCTCCTCGTTGCTGCCCTCTGTGGTTCTCCCTCTGTGGAGAAGGTATTTGGCCACCCTACTACCACGATCCTTCCAGCTCAGCCCTACAAATTCCTCTCAGATGCTTTAGCCAGCATTTGCTTCCTCTTGTTCATCCATTCCTGCAAGGAGCATTAATGTCCTGTGCTTTCATGTTTAACCCCATGAAATATTAAGGATACATGTATATTAGTGTATTTGTGTTCTGGAGAGTGATCCACGAGCAGTTTCTTCTGCTGTGGTTTTGCACCACTGGGATATGCAAAACTGCCTATAAAACAGTTCAGGGAGCTGAACACTCACAACTCGTACCTTGGGAAGAGCAGTGAGGGTGTTCAGCTCGCCTGGGTCTCGGCCGTGGGGGCATATCACAGGAAGGATTTAGTCATACCTCGTCCGAGAAATATTTTGCAGATGCAGCTCAATGAAGGCATCTGGACCAAGAAAGATAATTAAACCAGGACAGAAACAAAGGCAAACTCCTTTCATAACCTAAAGAGAATTTGACCAATTAAGTCCCTTTGTTTGTATCAGCTAAACATTTGTGCATGGAAATCCGATGGTTAGAATAAATATTTGGTGCCTACTTGGTAATATTCATGAAACGCATTTACATGTTTAGATTTTTCCAAATCTACATACCTAAACTTTAAGCATATGTGCAATCAGCTTCAAGTTCTCCAAACAAAAATAAACCAAGAAAGGGGGGGAAAATAGCATCTGCTCCCTCAGCTAATCAAACCACCCAGGGAGATTGTCAATAAACAGTGCAAGGACCAGGTCCTCCTGCCGCTCCTTATTTCCTACGTGTCATATTCCGTAAGGGCTGTTAACTGAAAGCAGATCATTGAAGATTGCCGACAAGGGGTTGCTGCTTTTTTGGGTTTTTATTTAAGAAAGGCCAAAACATGGTTGAGTGGGAAGCACTGGCAAAACACTGGGATGAGGAGAAGAAAGTGTGAGAAGCAGTTTCCTGATCATTAAAGTGAGAGGAGAGTAAAGAGCTGCTCCAGGTGTGAGAGCAGAGTCCCCTACAGCCACTGGAGAGACCTTGGTGGTGCTAGGGTGGCTGGAAATGAAGGAATGAAGTTAAGAACGGGAATCAGAGAGTGAGGGCATTTGCTTTTTCTGCCTTTTTTCCTCCCCTTTCAACTCTATTTTAGCTGGCAATAATTAATAAAATAATAATTTATTTTTAATGAAAAAAATGACTTGTTAGCAAATCAAGTCTGTTTTGCCCATGGACATTGACAATTTTATTGACTTTTTTTTGGTAAGCTTTTCCATCTCATTTTCTCACCTCTGTCCTCTTGAGGAGGAGAAGTGGAAAAGGAGATGGGTGAGTGCCTGGCCAACCTTCTACAGAAGGAAAGTCATGATAGCAGGAAATAAGAGGATTTCCATGACAAAAGCAATGATAACATTTTTGAATATCAGGAGATAATCTTTGACTATATGATAGAGTTTGTAATAAATAACTGGAACAAACCATCCAGAGTGTGTGTAAGCTATTACACCGTGCTGAAGAAAATGCCAACTCTTCCTGGCTCACCTACGTATCCCTTAGGAAGGGTTACTTGCCATCTTATTTAATGGGTGCTTATACATTTTGAAAAAGAAAAGGTGATTTCTATCTGTGCTGTTAGCTCAACATTTTGAGTGGATTGAGATTTGATACCTTGAATTGAAAAACACTATAGTATAAAATTTGCTTAATATGACATGCTACTTAGAACTCTATCCCATATGGGACTAATGAGAAACTTAGATTAAGAAATGTGCCAATATAGGGAAAGGTGAGAAAAAAGTATGACAGCTGTTTTATTCATTACCATCTCATACTAACAACAGCCACTTTTGGGTTTTTGTTTGGTTTTTTTTTCTTTTCTTCCCCCCCCCCACCTTTATTTTTATTTAAGATAAGTCTCTCTCATGGTTTTATACAATGCATAACATACAGCCCTGTCAGCTTGTATGTTATGTTATGTTATGTTATGTTTTCCCCTTGACTGGTAGTAGACATGCTGTCACATTAAAACTGGTAACACTGGAAAGACTCAACATAAGCAGGATGGAAAGTGGTTGGGGTAGGAGTAACATGAATTTTCCCAGCATAATTGTTGCAGGATCCACCAGTCAGAAGAAAGGCTGTGCCAGAAAGGAAATGGTGTCAGAAAGAGCCAGAAACAGCTGACTGTGGAGATGGGTGTTGCTTTCATTTCTTGTACCCAGGGTATGTAAAGCCATCTGTGCAGCAACAACTCTGAGTATGTAACCACTGCCCAGTGCAGGGCAGTACCACTGCACCTTCATCAGACCTTTTCCATCAGACCGGGATGTGCCATTCTGTGCTTTTCAACACATGGGCTGCAATGGGGAGTTTGTGACTAAACAAGGTATTTAGGTGTCAAACCACCAGGTCACTTTCGCCTTGAGTTTCAATATTGAGTTTCAACACTGAGGAGGTGCTGTAAGGTTCCCCCCACCCCGAACAGCCTCACCCTGACTGTAAGCAGAGCTTAAAGCAGTAGCCAAGATGTATAGAGAAATTACTTCAGATTTATTTACAGAGACTCATTTGTGTTGAACTAGCAGTTTTCTATTGTGTCAGCAATTCTCTATTGCATTTATTTGTTACTGTGACATTAGGCAAGAGTACAATCCTATTAAACCTGTACATTACATTTCACAGAATTGTAAGCCTTTTTTATTTCACAGAATGAGAAGAAATATGAATTCTTACTGCTGAAAATTCCTGATACAGCAATCAAGACTAAAAATACTGTCACTCTCAGAGTAGGAGCTTGGTGGGGTTTTTTTAAAGCTGTGTATTTTATAATAATTTCATTCCTGAAATAAAATTTACTGGGTTTTGCCATTCATTGGGATGATAAGGAAGATACTGAGACTTCTATCGTGAAGAATCGAGAGGAAAGTTACCACTCTGTTCTTTTCAGCTGGCATCATGTTTAGCAAGGAGTTCCTTTGTTTTGAGTTTAGCCACCGTTTTGCAGTTAGACCATTGATGCAAAATTTTCAGCCGTTAAAAACCCAAATTGAAAATGGCAAATCTCTAAGTCCACGCCATATAAGACCCTCGGAGTGTTTACATGGTTACATAAGGATGATGACCCTGGGATTTCCCCACATGTTATCAGGACCAGCTGAGGGGCTCACTCTCACTGATCCTGCAAAAGCGCTCACCAGAGACATTCTTCAGAACATCCTCAGGTAGCAAAAAGCACTCTGCTGAATCACTGTTCAGGAATGCTTTGGTTTTCTTCAGGCGCAAATAACATTTTGTAGCAGCGGTACAGACCCTTTGAAAATTTCATGCAAGTAAGTGACCTCATAGCACAAACCTGCTTCCTTTACTTTTCATGAATGCCTTGGGCATAGGAAAAAGATCATGAGTGGAAAAAGAGTGTTTGGTGAGACAGGCATTTAGTCTTGTCCTCATTTAGAGTATAAATGGAGGAAAAATAGAATTTGTGCAAATCCCTTCCCAAAAAGGGAGAAAATGGGAATCTAGCTTTGAAAGTCTCTTACCACTGTGGTAAGAGTGCATCAGGGCCTATAAATGCCTTTTCTTCTGCTATCATAATTAACTATTTTAATTCATATGATGGATTCTCTGGAAATTTTAAAGAAATGAGAACTTTACTTTCACTGAAGCCAGAGGTCTATGGTCCTGTTTCAGACTCCAGTTGGGAACCCACCAAATTCTAGTCCAGTTCTTGTTTATGTCATGCCTTAGGTGTCACCTTGTACAAATCCCTGTGTCTCTGTATCTCTTCTATCTTCCATAAAAAGGAAATAATACCTCCTCCCCTTGGAGATGTTTTGTAAGCGTGTGTTTGTAAGGCATTTCAATATTTTTACGGTCAATCCCATTGAATTTCTGGGGATGAAAAGTCTATTTGTAAAAGATTGTAAAATCTGATTACAAAGTCTGTTCAAATACTTCCTTACTGGCTATTTTATTTGCTATGACACAAACTTTGTTAAAAATTCACTCTGCCAACAATTTCTATACTATTTGTAATACACAGCAGTGTAAAGTTAAGTTATGACAGATAGCTTTAAAAAAGTGACCGTTTTAAAGTTCTACTTGTACTTCTCAGTGTGAGATTGTTTACAACAATATGAATTTTCTGAGGCAAATTTTCCTTGGGACTGCACTGACTTACACCAGCTAGAGATCTGCCCTGTTGTGTCTATATTAATAATAATTTTACCTGAAGTTACAGTAATTTTAAATGTTGACAGCAAGGTTATTTGTTTTCTGCCATGCACTTGTATCTAGCAATGCCTGAATATTTACATCTTTGTCTCAATTTTGTGACAAAATAATGTGACAAAATAATGTTTAGTACAAAACTGTTGACTCAATTTGTTTATCATTTTCCTTTTTTATGGGTAAATCATTATGCAAATGGAAATGACTGAACATGTGCCCTATTATTAATTTTTATCCTTTTCAAATGTGTAGATAGTTTTGAATCTTCAATCCCATATGGAATAAATAGTTACATCAACATATATGTTATTTGTAAACTTTCATGCTGTGAATCCTATGTGCTAACATGGTAATTGTTTGAATGGTTGAGATATTGGATGACCTTGAAAATCTTAGCTGGTGGAAATTTGGAGGGATGGGGAGTTCTAGAGAGCTAAGCAAGGTTTATCAATGTTCTATATTGAAAAAATAAGATGACACATATTTATCTTTTGGTATTTATTGAGGTAATTTGCATTTTTTAAAATTTGGCCAAATATTTGTATTAAAATGTACCTGTTTTGCTGCTTCTACAGGAAAATTTTTATCCATCCTAACTCTCTAATGCAAGGTAAGAAGATCTGGGGTAATTCTGAATTCTAGCTCTGGTGAATTTCCTTGGATAAAACTTCCCTGTGGAAGTATGAGTGCAGAGAGCACCAGGAAGCAGTGCTGAGGAGAGAAAAGGGGTCCTCAAGATTGGGGCACTGGCAGCAGGGGTGCCAACAACCCAGGCAATTCTGTGGCAGCCTGGTGAGGCTGAGCTGAGGCACAGCTGAGACAGGGTAAAAACACTTCTCTAAGGCAGGGACAGGGTTTTGAAGCTCTTAAGCAATCCAGTATAAGCCAGGTCAGAAGGCAAACTTTTGCCTGCTTCGTCCAGCGCGAGTGAAGAAAGAGAAGGCAGGGTTCCCTGCTAGCGTTCCAGAGTTCAGGCTGAGGTTTGAAGGTACTTCCCATCCCAGTGTAATTTCAAGAAGTGAGTCATGGTTGCACCCTGAGCGTTTGATCTCTTTAGTTTCAGTCATCTCAAGATGGAGAAGAAACTTAGGGCTGGGAAAGCACTCAGAGTCTCTACTATGTTTGAAAGGGTAAAGCTAATAATTTGCACTGGCTGTTTTTTGTAATCCATTATATAAATATCAGGGCATCCCCAATTCCTTGTACAATAACCCTGTTTTTATGCACAGGAATGTCCTATCTTGAAGGAGGACATATTTAAAAGCAGACACCACTGTCAGTTTCATATTATAAAGAAATGTTTTTAAAACTTCCTTCTGTCATTGACTTTTTTTGAGCTAAAGTATAATTTACATTATGGAATTTTACCATAGGTGTCCTGAGTATTAATGCAAGTTACTTTAAATATATGTGTGTTTATGTGTGAATACACACTATTGTACTGTTGATCCCTGCTGAAAAAGCTGAGGCTATAGTACAGCAGAGTATTTTCCCTTCAGAGCAGTACCTTCTTCGTCAGCATTCGACATCATCTGTAGAGGGCAGCTCATGAGAATGAGACACCCTAATATGGCCCTTACTGAAATGGATTTTTAATTATTTTTAATTATTTTTTTTTCATGAGTTAGCATCATTAAGCATTTTCATTAGACATGTAGAGGGCAAGTTCCTTGAATTGTGTTGATGGTGTCAGGAAGATGTAGTGAAGGTTATACCTACCATAAATGTATTCATATTTACAACATTGGAAAAGACAAAACCTCAAGTTTATATCCAAAGGTAGAGACCAGATGCAAAGTTGTGTTTGGCTAATCTATCTCTCCCCCCACCAAAAGTTGCAATTTTTGGTTTTGTTTTTAATAGAGGCTCTGAGCTCTTTTGAAGGGGTGTGTGTGGTTTTTTGTAAATATTGTAAATTAAATGCTAAACATGATTCATTATAACAGGAAAAAAGATACCTGAAATATTTTCAAGTACTTACTTTTCAAGGAAAATCTTGTGTTTTCTAAAAAGTTAAATGCATTAGTAAATACTGATGAATAGAGAAATATAATGCAATATGTAGGGGGCCTTTGGTAGATTGAGATGGCTCTACTTTAAGTCTTTTAACATAATAACCATTGTAATATTGTTTTGAAATGTTTTGCAGAATTTTGTTGAGTTGAGAGAGAAATAATCCAGGGCTCAGGGATGACAGAAAACATCTTGTGGTATAGCAGTGTAAGAAGGCAAATTAATATACATGAGTGTTACAGAGTTCGGATAACAATTATTTTGTTTCCACAGATTTAAAAGGGTGCAGCAGACGAGTTTGCAAAGATTTATAAAATAAAAAGCGTCCTTTTAGTTTTTAATACAAAAACATCTGTCTAAAAGAAATGCTATCATTAAAAAATCTCAGAAGTTTCTACCTGATCATTAGTAAGTACGAGCCATCAGTAAGAGATCAGCTGTTGCTAGTATTTTTTAATGCAAGAGCACTTGGGATCTGACAATAACACTCCAGTTCAGAAACCACTTTGTGGTGGCAGCTGGCAAACACCTTCTTTCTTAGTGTCAGTCCCAGTGCTACACTTGGAACATATGCTGGCGGATGAAACAAATACTGTGTGGACAGCTCAGAAAACTCCCAGTTTGTAATTTATTTTTCAAGATGAATTCAATTTGTTTGCTACATCAAAAAATCGGCAGAAAGAATAGCATGAAAGACAAAAGAACTAGCCAACAACTGCAATTTGGAAACAGTGTAACTCCCCTGTGTGTTGCTCTGAAAATTGTTCCTTTAAGGATAACAGTGTTGTATCAGCAGTCTCTAAGAAATCACTGTTAAGTTTCTGAGACCAATGATTCTAACTGACATAGTTCAAAAGAGAATGAACTATGTAAATAAATGGTGAGGTGTCACCAAAGAGGCCCAGAAGACTGCAAAGATTTAGATTATCACCCTAAAGTAACTCTCATGATGTAAAGAGCATTTTTTTTCTTTGCAGTTTACTAGCATTCTCATTCTTCTAAAAAAGCCAGGCAGAAATTTTGTAAATATTGACATGTATTAGAGTTTTCCAGAATTATTTCTGTTCTGTAACTATCATGTTGCAGGGAAAGTATATAGCTGAAAAATGGAATAATTTCTGTGCCACTGATAGCATATCCGTCACTCACATGTCACTCACTTATGCCTGCACCAAGGTGACAAAAGAATTTGCCACACTTACCACCTTTGTCCAAAGATATTTCTGTTTAAAGCACTTTGTCATGTCTTTCAAGATCTGTGTTAGCTGTTGTGGAAATCTAAATGAAGTCTCCTTCTTCTATTTATTTTAGTCCAAAATACAGGCATCTATGTGTGTATATAAAAAAAATAAATATTATTAGTTATAAAATAGTCTTTGTAGATGTGTTTCAAAGTTTAGAA